>PDHP01000105.1:55380-118506 GCA_003339455.1 Ophiocordyceps camponoti-leonardi (nom. inval.) | reverse complement strand
CGGAGGCTCGAGTTCCTTCGCGATCTCGATAGCGATAAGAGGGAAAATAATCTCGAGAATCGCCTTATCGGTCGTAATATAGAGCTACCGGGCGAGAGAAACCTTACGCTATAGCCAGTAAGTTAAAGACATCGTCTTATTAACCTATATATCGATGGTATATTTAGCGCCGTAAAGTTCTCGCTAAACTTGTATAATTAGGCGGCGGAATCGCTTCTAAAGACGCTTCGTAAAGTAGTTAAGGGTACTAGAAGTAAGCTTTTAGCGCTATTCGAAGTTTAACTCGGCTATATACTACGTAAGTACGGCGCCCGTAAGAAATAAAAGGTAAAACGGGTAAAGAGCGTAGGCGTTATTAGATTTATAAACGCGAAGGCGTTCGTAGAAGAGATTAACGTCGGTAAAGGCGACCTTTCCATCCTTACCGGTAATAATGCCTATTCCGTTAGGGTCTAGGTAGTCCGGATAGAAGGTGCTAATATTATCTCTTTTTAGCCTTTTACTAATAGCTTCTTCGGAGGCCTTATCGACGGTTGGATCTACCGAAAAATCTCGTCGATAACGTCCATGCTCCGCAAAATCTAACTTAGATTCGGAGTCGGAGCTATCGAGAGGTACGGACTACTATCGGCGTCTGCCCTACGGTATCCGTCGGGAGACGGTGGCTTCCATAGTAAAACGAGCGGGTCCCTTATCGACGGCAATATGTTTTTCGATAGAGGGCTGGACCGAAGCTTGTCGCGAGAGCGTCCGTAAGGGCTCGTAATCAGCAGGACGCAATTCCTCCGACTCTCCTTCGTCGATAGGCACGAAGAGGTCGTACAAGAAGACCTTAGGCTCGAGGATATCATCCGTATAATACCTCTTAAGACGGGCTCGAATAGTCCCTACTATATCGAGGTACTCGTCCCTCGTACTTTTATACCGGAGTATTTTATAATATATTCCGGGATAAGCGCGCTCGAGACGATAAATAGCCATATAATAGGCATTTATACGATCTAGATCGTAGTTCGTAAATAAGTCTAGAGTAGTTACGGTAGGTCGTTTAGTAAGAAACTTGCGGAAGCGTAAGGCCTATATAATTATAAGTCGGAACTTACTATCCGTCTGAATGCCCTAATATAACTCCTCCGTATACTCGACCGGGTCGTCCGAGTTAACGAATACGGACCTTCGACGCCCCTTATTTCCTACGGGCTCCGGGGACGTCTCCCTAATAGTAGCGCCCTCGTCTTCCGGGTCGGAGTCTGCCTTATCTATAGCACGAGAGCTAGGCTCCCCTATACTAGTGCTGGGCTCGCCTGTACGAGAGCTTGTCCGAGAGCTAGGCTCCCCCTCTTTCCGTACGGGTCCCTTCCCCTTTCCTACGGGGGCGGAGGCGTCCTTGGCTATAACGTATCTTATCTTAGCGAGGCTTATTATCTTACCGAGTCTCCTTAATTAGTCTATTGTACCTATAGAACCTAAGATATTGTCTAGGTTCTCCGTAAATTGGATAGGCGGGGAACGCAATAAGTAGTCCACAGCGTCGCAAAAGTGCTACGGGTCTTAAGAGGATACGACGCTACCGCTATAGAGGGTCGTATGATTTGTGATTTATAAGGACTAGCTTGTGGGCCTATCCGATTGTGAGGACTGGCGTGAGGCCTATCCAATTATAAGGACTGGCGAGAAGCCTATCTAATTATCCGATTAAAATAATCGTAAAGTTATCGCTATAAGCGAAGCAGAATTGCTACCATATGGTGCACTTAGGGCTGGATTGAGATAATGTAAGAGTAATGATTCTCCTCCGCACTCTGTGTGCGGAGAGCGTGCCCTAATAGGCGGCTGTGAGCCCTATGACTAAGGGCGACTATGTCATATGATCCTTCCCTTCCCGATGCCTCTGTGCGCTTGTGCGCACCTTCTCCTACGGCCTCCGCACATTCTGACGAATGTGCATCAACTAGTTGCCTAGCGATCTAAGTATTAAGATATCGTAACTATAAGCTCGACGGAGGTAGAATTTATAGTACTTACTCCTATAGGAATAAGTACTATATAATTCCGATAGATTATTAATAATACTAACTTCGTATAAAAAAAGCCTATAGTTATATATACGGATAGCTAGAATACTAGACTAGCTATTCTTAACCCTCTAAATAAAGCACGTACCTAATATATTAACGTTCGATATAAATAGGTAATTTAACGCTATTACGAAGGGTATTTTAACCTTCGATAGGTAGGAATAAACGATATAGTATCGGACGGTTTAACGAAGGGTCTCGGGGTTATTAAATATCGATAATTCGTTCGCTAATTAAAAATAACTATAGGGAGGAGCCGGGGCGGCTCCTAGGGAGGAAAATACTATGACTAAAGGCCGCGATATAGGTATTACCTAGCCTAAGGGGAGGTATTATACCTTAGATAGCCGGTTTATACTACCTATTCATAGTACCCGTTTATTAGGCCCGTTTATACGGTCCGTTTATACGGCTAAGCTACTAGAGCTCTAGCCTAGTTATATGCCTATAGTTAGCATACCTATATAGTATGCTTAGAGTACTAGCGTTAGACCTTTTAGAGTATTATTAGTTCTCTTCTCCTCTTTTCCGGTCCACGCGGTGCAATAATATGTATACACACACACACACACACACGGATAGAGAGAGAGAGAGAGAGTCTTCTGTGCTTGGTTGGCTGAAGCTCCCTTGTGCGGCCCCATCTCTTTTGTGTGTGTGTGTGTGTGTGTGTGTGTATAGTAGGTACATGTATTTTACCGTGTCTCTCCCCATTTTCTTCCTCTTCTCTTCTCTTCTCTTCTTGTTTCCCCCTCTTCTGTTCTCTTCTCTTCTCTTCCTCTTCCTCTCTTCCCCGTCCTCTCCTCCTCTTCGCCCTCCCATCTGTCTCTTTCTTTCCCTCTTCTTTCTCTCCTCCTCCTATTTTTCCTATACCACCACCCCCCTTCTCCCTTTCAACCACCCCCATATCGTGACTCTTATTCTTCCTACCGGTTACTCGAAAAGAAAAGGTAACGACTTCTTGAGGCTTTTGTTGCTCGGATAAGTGAGTTGTGCAGAGAGAGAGAGAGAGACTCCCGAGGTATGCGTGGCTTCTCCTTTTTTTCTTCCTCTTCACTCTATTCTTCGTCTTCCCCTTCCATCTTTGTTCCTCTCTTCCTTTTCCCTTCTTCCCAAACGAAGGGTCAAACGACTTATAGATGATAGCCAAACTGGATATCGCAATACAGACAGCTTTCAGCATCATGGCTTAGAAGAAAAGGGATAGGGGAACCCATGTAAGCGAACGAAGCATCGACATCTTCACCTTATTATACACACACACACACACACAAAGCCCGGTCTACGGTTGAAGATATAGCGGTGATGCCGCATATGCGAGAGGTCAAGACGTGCGATCGATGCCGTCACTTTAAGCGTCGATGCGACCTGCTCAAGCCATCATGCACCCGCTGCGTCCAGGCCGGCATACGCTGCAGCTTTGAGTCTTCGGCGGCGTCGTCGGGTTCGTCTATGGCTTTGGATCATCATCATCATCAGCATCAGCAGCAGCATCATCAACAACATCAACATCAACATCATCAGTCTCATCAGCTTGACGAATCGTCGCCGACTTTCTCGAATACGGGGACGAATGCCTTTGCTTCCAATACTGCGGCTTCCGTCTCGCCGCCTTCCCCTAGTCGTCATCATGTCGGTGTCGGCTCGACGGTCTGTGGAGGAGGAGGAGGAGGAGCAGGACCAGGCAGTCATGGCCTCATGTCGCCGACGACTTCGACGGCGAGTCCCGAACCCGGTATGAGTCTTTCCGGCGGAACGTTGTCTGCGTCGCCTGTTGAAGGTCTGGTCGGCCTTGCTGTGACGACGGGTAGGGAACAGGAAGAGCAGCAGCAGTCACAGCAGCAGTCACAGTATTCACAACAGCATCAAGTGGAAACGGGAGAGCAGCATCATGATCATCATCATCAACAACAACCACAGCAGCAGCAACAACAACAACAACAGCAGCAAACCCAGCCAAAGCATCAGCATCAAAACCGCATAGTCCGCAAACGCAAACGCAACTGTCTAAGCTGTCTCCGCTGCCACAGACTGAAAGTCAAATGCGACAAGGAACTCCCCTGCGGCCGCTGCAAGGCCAGCGGCAACGGACGCGAGTGCTACTACAGCTACAACAAGGGTCCCAACGGAGGCAAGTTCCCCTGTCCGACGGCGCCGGTCCCCTCCGGACGGGACGAGAAGAAGCCTCAGATGGCGACGTGGCAGGTCCAGCATCGCGTCCGGGGCTCGAGTCACTGGAGGGAACTCATGACCAAGATCGGTGCCTTGGCCGGTCCGGCTACGGGGGAGTCTTCGCCTTTGGCTGCTGCCCTCGAGGGCGTGGGGACGAACGCCTGTCTGGCTAACTTTTGCCTGCCCGGGAACTTCCCTTTCGGAACGCCGGGGGCTGCAAAGTACTTCTCTCGTGATGCCGTTACGCGTCTCCTTGCTGGGGAAAGGCCCAGGGCGGCAGAGTATCTGGGTCGTTACCTTGAGCTTCTCGACGTCGTCAACCCGGTCCTTGACATGGCCGTCTTCAGCGATGAGATGGAACGTTACTGGGCCGATCCCAACGGCGCGAGTCTATGCTGGCTCGCTCAGTTCCTCATGGTCATGGGCTTGGGATGCTTCACCTCTGCCGAGGAACCTCCCGTGGCGACGGAGCTGATGATGGCGGCCGAGGCCTGTCTTATGCAGACGCCCTTCATGTTCCGGCCTACGCTCATGACGCTGCGAGCCTTGGCTCTCATGTCGGTTGCCAAGCTGGTCTGCAACGCTACCTGTTGGTCTGTAGACTCGTGCTGGACCTTGCTGGGTTTGTTGGTCCGCGTTGCCTTCATCTTTGGTCTGCCTCAGGAGAGGGGCGATAATGATGAGGAGCTGAAAGATCCGGTTGAGAGGGAGGCGAGGAGGCGGCTTTGGTTGACGATCCTTTACCTTGATGTTAAGGTGTCGATGTGTACGGGGATGCCGCCTTTGACGAGGCCGGATGAGCTGGGTGCTTCACGTCTGGCGCCGCCTTCTTTTCCCTGGCCTCTGTCTTCTTCTTCTTCTTCCGTTGCTCCGACAGCAGCAGCGAAGCCATCATCAACTTCAACAGCAGCATCAACTTCAGCACCAACATCAACTTCAACTAATCCAGCGACGACATCATCATCATCATCACTATCATCATCTTACTCCTCATCCGCCTCCACCGCTTCTTCATCGTCCTCATCCGCTTCCGCTTCATCACCATCGACAACATCAACAACAATAACCGACCCCATCAGCCCAGCAGAAGGCCTCCACGCCGTCCTCTGCCACTCCCTGCCCACCGTCCTCGCCGTCCTGGCCCAAATCAACAACTCGGCCAAAGGACCGATGGAGTACAGCAACGTCCTACGCTTCAACACCCAGCTACGAGACCTCATGGGCCTCGCCCAGCGAGCATGCCCTGCCCGACTGCAGCGCATCACCGTCGACGTCTTCCTCCGTCGTTGCCTCATGGTCCTCCACCGACCTTTCGCCCTTCACCCGGACGGGCCGACGCTCTACCCGGAGTCGTACTGGTCGTCTCTCGAGTGCTCCCTCGCGCTGCTGGTTCACTATCGCGAGCTCTGGTGCGGAGAAGCGGGTCTTCGTCTCGACCTCGTCGGAAGGGCTTTCGTCCTCGACTTCTTCTCCGCCACCCTCACGACTTGCGTCCACATGCTACGTGAAGACGCGCCGCTGAGCGGTGCCGCCGCCACGGGCTGTTGCATCCCTCCCCGTCAGCTCATCCTCGACACCCTAAGCATCTGCGTCGACATCTGGAGCGGGGAGCAGGAGAAGAGCGTGTGCTGGAGAACGGGCTATCACCTGCTGAGGGCCGTCCTCGCCCTGCTTCCGGGTACGGGGCAGGGCTTGGGTCCGCCTCCGGCCCCGCTCGAGGGTCCGATGCCGGGACAGTGTCAGAGTCGGCATCACCATCCCGGTCCGGGGACGATTCCGGGCCAGCGGGGAGAGTTGTTTCTCTAAGAAACAGAAATACTGCTATGGAGTCTCTGTATTTACATCTTTTGAATATTTGTTTTTCTTACCTTTTTTTTCCCTTTTTTCTTTGCCCACGTGGATGATGGATGCAAATTTGTGTGTGTCTTGCTCGTCTTTCCTCTCTCTTTCAAGCAAACGACCAAGACAAATGGAGGGAGAGGGAGGTGGCTGCGCTGGGCTGTCTGTGTTTCAGGGTTTGCAATGCCAATATCTACTACTACAAGTATGTGCGGTCATCACGGCTCAAGGTTGCTTGCATCGTCGTCATCATGGGAATATGCAGAGGGGGGTACGGATATGTGATTTGTGAATTGTGATATATCAGAAGTTATTCAGAGTATCCGTATATCTATCCAATGAATCGATGATGCTTCTGCAGGCTACCTATATTAGCTGAATGCGTCGTTGTCAACGACAAGCCCTTACATCGTGGGCTGACTTGCATCTGTGAACCAGTGTCTGCCACCAGCCTTCGCCACTACCTACTGCCTGCAACTACGCTTCCACTCAAAAACACCTACCCTACACATACACATGGCTGCAAAGACATCCGGATTATCCCGTGAAGAGATAGAAGAAGGAAGACTCGAAGCGTGACAGAGCAAGGGGTCAGACGGCGATCCAGAGGCTTCCGATCGATCGTTAGTAGGATTCTTTTAACTTAGCTTATTCTACTCTTGTCTTTTCGCTTTTGCGTCTCAAACTGCGTCATCTCTCTTCAATTGTTTCCCACGGGCCTTGCTGAAGGTAAAAGGGTCTTCTTTGTCATTCTAGGCACTAAAAGTGGGGTGCTTGGTCCCCTGTAGCCTGTGGCCTGTAGCCTGTAGCCTGTGGCCTGTAGCCTGTAGGAGCCTGTATTTCCAGCTGCCTCTTCCCCTACTCTTCCTCCTCCTCCTCCTCTGCTTCACTGTCTCTTCCTCTGTCCACCTCTCCTCTCCTCTCCCCTGCTCTAAAACAGTTCTTCACCCCTTTCTCTCTCCTTTGCACACTCATCTAAGTCACAACCCTTTCAGTCGCCCTTTCTTCTAATCACCCCTTCTCTCAAAAGCTGCTGACTTCAATTCACTGCTCTCCCTCCCTCAGCCTCCGCTCTAATCGGTACCTACCAATCGGAGGCAATCACAGTCATCCCACCCCCCCCTCTGTGGGCTTCATCAGTCAGCAGCCTCGCCCTACAACAACTACTACTACTAGTCTTATTTCCTCTTCTTCATCCATCCACCACACGATTCATCTTTCGACCTCTTCCAACCTCTCAGCCTCTCACCTCTTCCCACAAACAACCATCGGTTCCTCAGTCTTCACCTTCTGCCCAACTCAAAGCCATGGCGTCCGCCGTTCAACAGTCGCCCGCGCACTCGCCGCTTCGCTCTGACGCCACCAGACGGCCAAAGGGTTGGTGCTCTGCCTGTTTTTCTTGTCGCCTTCCGCTAACTCGCGTCGCTCGCCGCCCCCTTCAAAAGGCATCCTCAAGAACCCGTCGCATCGGAAATCGCCGCCCGTGTCGCCTCAGCGCGAGCGATCCCTGTCTGGCAAGGAAATTACCCTGGCCAATACGCAGATCAACGCCGGTCGTCGCCGCTCTTCACCTTCCGCTTCTCGTCCTCCCGGCTCGCGTCGCCAGTCGGCTCACGACTACGATGATATGACCGAATCATCCCAGCGCCTGAAGTGGGACGAGGCAAACCTGTACTTGACCGAGCAGGAGCGCACCTCTACCATGAAGATCGACGAGCCCAAGACGCCTTACGCCAAACACTATGATCCAGCCGAGGACCCGTCCGATGAAGACGACGCCAACACCTCCGCCGTCGCCGCAGCTGCCCCTGCCGAAGTCGCGCCTGACTCTCCCGACGCTGCTGGCCGCCGGCGCCCCCGGCCTCGGTCCGAGGAAGAAATCCCGGGCTTGTCCCTCGGTGAGCCCGAAGAGGCCGTCCCGCCCATGGGCGACGCCCTCCCGCGCAGCTCCAGTGAGAAGAGCGTCCATGTCGAGGACGAAGGCGCCGCGCCCGGTGGCTCCCACGACGCAGACACGGCTGGTATGTCGCCCGAGGAGCTCGAGAAGCACCGCAAGTTCGAAGAGATGCGCAAGAAGCACTACGAGATGAAGAACGTTGCCCAGCTTCTGGGCCACCCGGAGTCCATTCCGGACGACGACGACGACGACGACGACGACGCCGCCCCCGCGGTGCCGCCTCTTCCCAACGGTGCTTCGAAAGTTTGATTTACGGGGGGCATACGTGTACAATACACATTCATACAATCACGACGTGATGATTGGCTTGGCGTGGCCTGATTTTCTTCCTCTTTGTCCTTCCTCCTCCTCCTTCTATTCACCATTCCGCCACTCGACTTACATACTCACTATACCTTGCTGTCATTTCTGCGTCGCAGAACTGGGGTGTTGGTCATGTGTGCTTGATGACTTGGGCGCGTTGATATGATGGCATCGTCTCGGGCTGGCAGCGTCGTCTACATACAAGAATACATGCCAATATGATTTGTGTTTTCGCAGACTCTTTTCATCGTCTTTGTGCGTGACATCGTACGGCGCCGTAGTGGTATCTCCTTCAGTAGCTAGATTTTTAAATCATGATGCAACTCCATGCCACAACCCTCTTAAAGGAAAACAGTCTATACAAGCCACAGGAATTCGTTCCAAGTATGATGAAAGGGGGGGGGCGTCACAGGAGACCCTTGCGCGCCAGCTCGACCTTGCGCGCCGCCTCGCCGGGCTTGAAGCCGCCCTTTGATATGCAGATGCGCTTCCCGTCGGCGAGCTCGAACTTGTCCTCGTTCGCGTCCCAGGCGCAGGGGCAGTGATGGGCGAAGTGTACGCAGGCGAGGGTGTCGGGGCAGAGGAACCTGTCGCACGAGGCTGTTGGGGAGAGGGGGAATCCGCGATTAGTTCATAGCCAGAGCAGAGATGGTTGAAAGCTAGGGGGAAAGAAAGGAAGAAAGAAGGAGAGAAAGACGAACAGCCGATGTATGCGGAGTGGTAGAGCGATGCGTCGCTTGGGTTTTGTCGTTGCTGGGCGTGGGAGTGTTCGTGGCCTCCTCCTCCGCCGCCGCCGTGGCCGCCGCCTCCGCCGCCGAACATGTGCTCGAAGAAGCCGAAGTCGGCGGAGGCTAGGGAGAAGAGGGCTAGGAGGATGAGGGTGAGGCGAGGCATTGTTTTGTTGGCGACAGTCGTTTGTGAGGTGGTGACGTGTGATGTTATCCAGAGGGATGCCGAGCTGCGGGTATAGGTTATTCGTGTTCAGATCGATTCGGGGCTTATCGATATATGATGGTAGATGACTCAGCCAATGAGCCGGTAAAGCTCTCTCTCCCACCCACGTTCTCCTGCAGGGTCTACGCCGTAAAAGGGTCACTGTCACTGACTTTGGACGGACGGACCTCCGAGATTGACGCAATGTCGCTCCTGTGTCTAGTTCGGCGGCCGCTGGTACGGATCTCGAGCGGGCCGTGGGCGGTTCAAGGGTTGCGTCAGGCTTCCGTCAAATCGCAGGGAGCCTATAAGAAGAAGAACAAGAGGACGACACCCAAGAAGTTGGGAGCCAAGAAGACGGGCGGTGAGTGCAAGAACCGAAGAGGAAGAAAAGTCTCGGAGACTGACGACAGGCGGAATGCAAGACCAATTCGTGATACCGGGAAACATCCTCTTCAAACAGCGCGGCTCGGTATGGTGGCCCGGGGAGAACTGCTTCATGGGCCGCGACCACACGATTCACACCAAGGTATCGGGCTACGTCAAGTTCTACCGCGATCCCGAGCGTCACCCAGACCGCAAATACATCGGCGTCGTCTTTAACAAAGAAGACAAGCTCCCCTACGGCCGACACGCGGAGCGCAAGCGCCGCCTCGGCATGGTGGCGCACCCGAGGGCTGTCCCGGCCGGACCCCCCGAGAAGCTCTCCCCCTCGGGCATCCCCTACGAGGTACTGAGGGTGCAGCCGGGCGAGCAGGACAGGCTGCTGAGGCTGCGCGACAACTACAGCTACCGCGAGGACAACTGGCGGATCGGGAAGCTGGTGAAGACGACGGCGATACGCATGGGGAGGTTCCGCACGAGGAAGCAGAGCTATCGCTTTCGGAGGTGGATGCGCGAGAGGCAGAGGGTCGGCTTGCGCAAGGCGAAGCTTAAGATGTCGTTGGAGGGGGGGGCCGCTGGTCGCTCTGCTGCGCAGACGGTTAGCAAGAAGGCGGCCAAGCGGGCGGCGAAGCTGGCGAGGCATGATAAGACGGCAAAGAGGCGCTGATAGATGTATACTGTTTATAAGAGAAGTTGGAACTCGCCTCGAAAGATGTAGAATTACATCATTTGGGGGAGAGAGAGTCTCTACGGATAATAAACTCTTTATCATCTCAGACCTCCTCTGCTTCAAGCCGGCCAACAGCGGTCCTTATCACGTGACGTCGCGCCCATCGGAAATAAAGACGCACGAGGCTGAGGCTCCTCATTAGTGGAAACCAGAACTGCCTAGCTGCAGGGTGCAGGTCGCGCCGTCTCGCCTTGATGGTCAAAGGCTGTGCACGATCGATAGCAGCTCGCCAACAAGGTCGAACCTATTCCTTCCTTTTGCGAATGCCTTCCAAGAGGAGAGAGGACGGAGTGGAAGAAAAAAAGAAACTACACTTGACCCCTGGTCAGAAGCTGTGGTGGCTCAGCTTCTGAAGCTTCCAGTCGAACCCTTGTCGCCGGTGTGGGTGAGGCTGTTGCTACCATCGCCCATCGCGTCGACGCGTCTTTCCTAAATGGCGGCGCCTCAGCCGACTTCTACGTCGTCGCCTGGTCGCGAGCAACGGGCGGGGACGACTTTGCTGGCGGCGAACCAAAGAATAATGACGCTGAACAAGGCCTGGGAACAGAATCAGCTGCGGCAGAACGGATCAGACTCGAGCAGCTCTTCCGAATCGGACACCGATATCATCAACGTGCCGAGGCAAGGCTCTGGTAAACAAAGCTGTGAGTTGTCGCTACCCGCCGTTTGCTGTCTCGCGGTTCGTGCCCGTGCTGTCCGACGTTGGTTTCTGATTGGCTCGTCGTCGTCGGACCAGCAGCCCCTACGAAACTCTCCGCCATCCTTGCCGCGCCTGCGTACAAGGTTCCGACCATCGCGTCGCGTATCCGCGAGACTCCTGTGCCCGTTCCTCGGCCTATGACTTCGGATCTCTCTGCGCCGTCTACGGATAAGC
This sequence comes from Ophiocordyceps camponoti-leonardi (nom. inval.), assembly GCA_003339455.1. Taxonomy (NCBI): domain Eukaryota; kingdom Fungi; phylum Ascomycota; class Sordariomycetes; order Hypocreales; family Ophiocordycipitaceae; genus Ophiocordyceps; species Ophiocordyceps camponoti-leonardi. The sequence goes on along the minus strand of PDHP01000105.1, from coordinate 107,239 downwards.
GCAACGAAGGCGTATTGCGTCCGCCCGAAACGCCCGTTCCGCTGCCTCGCTGCGTGGCTCTGAATAGCTCGTCTCGACCTCACACGCCTGCTGCTGGCGCCACGTCCTCTTCCTCTCTCGTCTCTCAGTTACCGGAGCTCAAGCCCGACAGCAGTTCTGAGGCAGCCCGTCCGGTAGAGGAGCCGGCGAGGATGACGACGGAGCAGGTGCGGGATAGTACCGAGCATGGGGCTCAAAAGGACGAGCCGAAAGTACCGGCTGGCAAAAACGAGCCAAAATCCCGCGCAGCTGGCAAAGACGAGAAGAACGAGATCAAGCTTTTCAGCAGACAGGAACAGCTTTCATCGAATAACCTAAATAACCTGCGCTTCGCCACTCCGTCTGAGCTGCTGGCGAGGATCAGGCAGAGCGCCGGGCAGCCTTCTTTGTCCCAGCCTGCCAACAAGTCGGGCGATGTCTCGACCGACAACAGCACCGAGGAGGAAGAGTATGACGAAAGTGATTTGCTACCGAGGAAAGAGCCCAAGGCGCCTGACTCTCCGAAGCCTTTGCTCGAAACATGCGACGGAAGACTCTATTCTACCTACAAGCGTCAGTGTCACCCGACCTCTATACAACGTCGTTGTAAGCTAACAATCAACGAACTCATACATGTAGACGCGAACGGCTTGATCGAGGTGAACCGCGGGGCCATTTTCCCTACAAACTACGAGCTGCGATCCGAAGCTCCCCGATACATCTGCCCCGTCCGAGACTGTCGGACACTGTTGAAGAACCTCGTCTCTCTCTCGGGCCACTTCAACGCCAAGCACTGCTGCTGCACGTTCAACGATAACAGGGATGGAACTCTTTCCATGGTCGGAAAATACAAGAGTTCTTCGCGCTTCTCGCCTGCCATCGTCGTCTCGCAAAATCCGCTGCCGGAAGATGCGCCACCGCCGGTGGAAGCCAGGCTTCCGCTCAACGCCAAGTGGAAAGCAGACGACGAGGCACGAAGTTCGCCGTCGATGACCACCAGGCGGAGCAGCGACAGTGTCTTGATCGTATCCGATATCCCGCCTGTCATGACGGACCCTGCCGAGACCCGCCGATACCTTCACTCCTTTCTCAACGGTGCCCAAACCATCCCTCGGCGGAAGGACATTCACATCATGATCGACTTGCCCATGCGACGTGAGCTGCCTCCCAGATGGATCAAGTTTCATCGCGGTCACATCCTCAACGCAATCCTCTACGCCTGCGCTCTCGCCTACATCGTCGGCGAAGAGGTGGTGGGACCCAGAGCCTGCAGCATGCCCTTCCCCTTCCGCCTGTCGGTCAAGTGCATTGCCCTTCCGAACGTGCTGTCGCAAGAAGACAAGAGGACATTCGCCAGACTGCCGACCTGCGTCGGTTGCTACTATCGTTCTCACATCATGCGACAGCGCAACGCCTGCGATTGGGTGAGGGAGAGCGCGATTGACGGCGTCGAGCCCGAGCCCGAGCCTGAGCCGGAGCCGGAGCCCGAGCCCGAGCTCGAGAATGAGTATGAGCATGAGCCCGAGCATGAGCCCGAGCCCCAGGCAGAGACGAGTCAAGGCCGTACGCGAGAGCATCGTCTTAAGCGACCTGCTCCCGCGCCGCCGACCGAGGAAAGGCGACCTCGAAAGACGATCAGGACGATGCGGCAGTTTGGTGACGACAGGGAGCCCATCCTCGAGATGGAAGAGTGGGAGATGGCGCCGGGCAGACTCACAGACGAGCGCGGCAACGACAGTGAATTCCTCCTCCCTCCCTCCTCCCCTTCCGCCCCAACTAGACGAGACGGAACCCCCTCTGACACATCTCTCACAGACGTTGCCTACTCGGGCCCCTTCCTGATGAGCGCCCAGCCGATCCAAGTGTCGCCGGACATTGGCATGCAGGTATTCCACGTCACTCCCGGGAGCAGCAACCGGTGGGCGGCCGAGGCGCATAAGATCCGACTGTGCACCGTGGCCTCGGGCAAGGTCAGGATCAAGTTGGGCGACAGCGAGTTCCTGATGGGGCCTAACGGAGGCTTCCACATCAGGCCTGGACAGAAGTGCCTGGTGGAAAACAGGACGTATTTCAACGCGACGATACACTGCGTCACCATCCGCGAATGAATAGAGCTGGCTTTGGGAGCTTCAGCGTAACCAAAGGCGCTGCTTTCTAATTTTCTTTTTCCTTTCTTCTGGAGCTCGCTCTGCGCGACGATACCAGATGGGCTCTTGATATTGTGGTGGGCACGGGCGGGATTTCACTACTGCATTGGGGGGGCTCTTGTGCGCTTTTCTTACAGGCGTGCTTATAACTTGAAGGGAGCGTGCGATGCGGGATTTGGCGTGAGCCGGGATCTAGCTAGGAGGCGGGGAGGGGAGGGGAAGAGAGATTGGGCGTTTGATGGGGTGTGAGGTTGGTGGCTGCTTTTTCCCACGATAGAACGCTACAAAGATATCCTCTGATGAGCACGATCGCCCCCTTTTCCCCGCTTGTTTACTTGTTGTGATACAATTTCCCTGGCTGGGGAGAATTGATTGAAGAAGCAGGACCGGAAAAAGGGTCAGAAGAGAGACGCAATGTCGGGACTGGACGAGCGGTCTGCCTCCGGCGTCGTCGTTCTTGTCCTCGGCTCGCACGACACGAGGGCCAGCTTCTTCTTCTTGACGGTGGCGCGACGATGGGCAACGCCACCGACGTGTTTCCGCCACGCCTCGTCCGACAGAAGCGTAGCCTGACAGGTATCGCAGAAGTGCTTGCGAGGGGTTTCGGGCGGATCAGTCGGATGACGCCAAGTCGCGGCGAGGATCTCGCTCGCGCGGGGCGAGAGGTCGGCGGGTAGGCTCCGGGGCAGGCCGCGGAGGAAGCGGTCGACGACCGAGGCGGCCGGGTCCAGGACGCGGGAGCGGAAGAGGGAGGGGTCGGTGCTGTCGAGCAGGTAGAGGCTCGAGATGGCTTCGGGGCCTTGGTCGCGGAGGCGGCGCGTTTGCTTGTACCTTATCCAGCGGGTTTGGTGGGAGGCGTAGCGGCGCGTTGCGGCTTTTACTTCTTCCAGGGCCGTGGCTTGTAGGGAGGGGAGATCTGGTTTTTGGGTTGAGGATGAGGTGGATGAGGTGGTGTCTTCTAGGGCGCGGACGTAGGGCTCGAATTGACGGTAGCCGATGGATTGCCATATACCCTTCGTGACGTCGATGTTGGAAAAGTCTGCGCTGGACTCACGCCGTAGGGCGTACAGCTGGCGTACTTCGTCGAGGAGGCCTGCTTCGAGCATGGCGTCTACGCGGCTGTCGAGGCGACGGCAGAGGACGTCGCGGTCGGTATGGACCCAGAAGAGGAGCTTATCCCACGGACCGAAGTTTCGGTGTGCCGCGCGGCGACGCCGTTCCTGCTCCGCGTATAAGTCGGAGGCGGTGCGTCCCGTGTTGAGGAAGATTTCGAGGGAGCGGAGGATCTTGCGGCGGTCGTTGGGGTGCCAGCGTTCGGCCATCGCGGGGTCGCATTTCCGCAGCTCTTCGAGTAGGACGTGTGTCGGTTCGTCGAGGAGGGGATGGTGAGGGGGTTGAGAATTATCATCCGCGTCGCGGTTTTGGTCGAGTGTGTCGAGGACGACGTCTGGGAAGAGGAGGGCGTCTAGGTAGTAGTGCGTTCCGCCCACGAGGATGGGGAGCTTGCCGCGGTTGCGGATGTCTTGTAGGATTACGCTTGCTTCCCGCCGGAAGACGTCGACGTTCCATGGTGGGTCGAGGGGGGAGATGTGTCCTAGCAGGTGGTGCGGTATGCCTCGACGGTCTGGGGCTTTCATCTTGTTCGTCAGGATGGGGAGGCCTTTGTAGAGTTGCATTGCGTCCGCGTTGATGATTTCGCCGTCGAAGCGGGATGCGAGGTCGACCGCTAGCTGGTTGGATGTTAGGAGGACGTCTTACATGCGATTGAAGGGGGAGTAGTGAGGATGGGGATAGAGAGAGAAAAGGGGGATGAGGACGGACGTCGGACTTGCCCGTGCCTGTTGAGCCGAGGACGACGAGGAGAGGGTTCGTCGGCGGGTTGCGGGCTGGGGTCATGGTTGCGCTTGTTGGGGAGGGAGAGGTGGTCATGATGGCGGAGGAGAGGAACTGGTTGACGAGGCGGCGGAGGTTGCGCAGCATGCATGCGTTGCGGTCGTTGTCGTCATCGAAGAGTGGGCGCCGAGTGTATATAGAGGCGATGCGAGGAAGGAGGACGACGAAGAGGGTAGGGCTTGATATACCCGTATGGTCAAAGTTGAAGCTGCGTTGCGCATGGCAAAGTCAGGTTGTAATCCCATCATCTCATCATTCTCATGTCGTTGATCGTATTCGTACCCACCTAAAAAAAGGTGGGTGTCGTATTCGTATTCATGGAATCAAAGCCTCTCCCAGTCACGTGCCGCATGATATTTTTCTGGACACGTTCTTAATTATTGCCATTCAGGCCCAGCTCTCTCTAGAGAAGCCACATCGCCAACCGCAGTTGTCCCCCCCTTTTTTTCTCTCCTTCTTCCCCTTCTTCCTTCTTCGTCGTCTCATCCGTCGCTCAGCGCCATCGTCTTCGTCGCCCGCTTCGGATAGGCGTTTTCTGTATATCTTTTTTTTCGTGTTTTCATCGCGCTCGGTATCCTTCTCGACTCTTTCCTCCTTTTTTCTTCCACCCCTCCCCCTTCCCCTGGATGAATCGCCAGCCTTCAGCGCCAAGATGAGCTCCTGTGAGTGTATACGACGGCTTCGCGACGCGCGCTCCCGGTCGCCGAATGCGGTTCTTTCTCCTTCTTACACTATGGCGCAGTGCGATTCCTCGATCTCGTTAAACCGTTCGTGCCGTTCCTCCCTGAGGTTCAGCAGCCGGAGACGAAGATACCCTTCAACCAGAAGATGATGTGGACGGCCCTGACGCTGCTCATCTTCCTCGTCATGAGCCAGATGCCCCTGTACGGCATCGTCTCGTCCGACAATTCGGATCCGCTCTACTGGCTGCGGATGGTCATAGCCAGTAACCGTGGTACGCTTATGGAATTGGGCATCACGCCCATCATCTCTTCCGGTATGGTCTTCCAGCTGCTCGCCGGCACGCACATGATCGACGTCAACCTCGACCTCAAGTCGGACCGCGAGCTCTACCAGACGGCCCAGAAGCTGTTCGCCTTTATCCTCTCGGCCGGCACCGCTACCGTCTACGTCTTCACCGGCCTCTACGGCCCGCCCTCGGACCTCGGCGCCGGCATCGTCTTTCTCCTGATCCTGCAGCTCGTCGTCGCCGGCATGATTGTCATCCTGCTGGACGAGCTGCTGCAAAAGGGCTACGGCCTCGGCAGCGGCATTTCCCTCTTCATCGCCACCAACATCTGCGAGTCCATCATGTGGAAAGCCTTCTCGCCGACGACCATCAACACCGGCCGCGGCCCCGAGTTCGAGGGCGCCGTCATCGCCCTCTTCCACCTGCTCATGACCTGGCCCAACAAGCAGCGCGCCCTGCAGGAGGCCTTTTACAGGCAGAACCTGCCCAACATCATGAACCTGCTGGCCACCATCCTCGTCTTCGTCGCCGTCATCTACCTTCAGGGCTTCCGCGTCGAGATCCCCGTCAAGTCGTCCCGCCAGCGCGGCGCTCGCGGTTCATACCCGGTCCGCCTCTTCTACACGTCCAACATGCCCATCATGCTGCAGTCGGCCCTCTCGTCCAACATCTTCCTCATCAGCCAGATGCTCTACTCCCGCTTCTCGGAGAACCTCTTGGTCCGCCTCTTCGGCGTCTGGGAGGCCAAGGACGGCTCCTCCCAGCTCTACGCCGCCTCCGGCCTCGCCTACTACATGTCGCCCCCGCTCAGCTTCAAGGACGCGCTGCTGGATCCGATCCACACGGCCGCCTACATCGTCTACATGCTCGGCGCCTGCGCCCTCTTCTCCAAGACGTGGATCGAGGTTTCCGGCTCTAGCCCCCGCGACGTCGCCAAGCAGCTCAAGGACCAGGGCCTCGTCATGGCCGGGCATCGCGATATGAGCATGTACAAGGAGCTCAAGCGTATCATTCCCACCGCCGCCGCTTTCGGAGGCGCCTGCATCGGTGCGCTCTCCGTCGCCAGCGATCTCATGGGCGCACTGGGCTCCGGTACCGGTACTCTTCTCGCCGTCACGTGAGTTTTCCTGTCTTTTTTTTTTTATCTCAATCTGCTCCGTTGTCTGCCTTTCTTTACTTGCCTGCTGACAGGGACATAGCATCATCTACGGTTACTTTGAAATCGCTGCCAAGGAGGGAGACTTGTCCGGCATGAAGGGGATGATCATGGGATAACGTGAAAGATGCAGAAAAAAATGAAGGGAAACTGTGTGCGATGTTTGCCTTTACCTGCTTAACGTCTAGTCTCCTCTTTGGAGGAGGAAAAACTGTCATGCTGGAAGAGGAACGATTGTTTTTTTTCTTTCTCGGTTATCTCATGTACCAACAGTCGGCATGCGGGAGGAGCCATGGTAGGAGAAAAGGAAGAGAAAAGAAAGAAAGAAAGAAAGAAAAGAAAGGAGCACATGTCGAGCCATGGATCTGCTTTGACTCTTAGGACGAAGGGTATATGCGACTTGCAAGAGTGACGTGAATTGGAGAGGAGGGAGACGGGTGAAGGAAGCCGGTTGCAAGTCGTGGCGGCTTTGTATATCGTGCTATGGTCTGGGAGAGAGAAGGGGGAGACGGACGGGGGAAGAGAGGTAACAGAGACGAGTGAGTGAAAGCTGACTGCGGCTCCGCGTGGAAGTTGTGTTGTTGGTTCATGGTTGCAATGACTGAGCCAGCCGCGTCCTTGTCGTCATTTACGCAGGGCTGAGGGTGACACGGTTGTGCATATGCATCCGTATGGGCAAGGCTAAGATGTGTAGGGGGGTATCCGTGGAATTTGAGGAAGAGAGGCAAAGGTTGTAGAGTCGGAAGGCAGGGGGCCAAAGCGGCAGCTGAAAGGGAGACTTGGACGGTAAGAAGGAACAGTAGTTGTAGTCGTCGGGCGTGGGATGGGCTGAGAGGTGTGATGAACGGTTTACGTGTAAGTCAACAAGTTGATTTGACGATGGTTGGGTTGACGTTGGTTGGGTAGATGGGATAGTTGTTACGTGTTGATGAGGTGTCATGTTTCCTCGCCAAGGTTTTCACACTTTACGAAGAGCATGAACTGTAGATTTCTACGGGAAAAAAAGCAAAGAGAATCCCCGTTATATCATCCGCGGTGACGAAATGATGGGTGATAGGGCATTCGTCATGCTTGGAAAGGTGAAATGCGGTGGGACCAACGAGGAAGAGAGCTAGGGCTGAAGCACAGATTCGTATGTACAGCACATCGTCAGGGATAGATCCGTATCTGGCTGGACACGATATACGATGCTGAATGAAGAAAGGGGGTCGTACGGGATGGGGAGTTGGGTGATGGGTTGAGGTTGTTCGTCGGACCGGGGGATGGTTCTTTTTTGGGGGGGGTATCGTGAATGAGGGCGGGTTGGGGTAGGGGTTTTGGTGGGTGTGATGTGGAAGTTGGGTGATGATGGTTGCTTTTTTCGCCTTCCTCTCTTCTTTACTTTGATTTTTTCTCGTTCGGGGAGATGTCTTCCTTAATAGAAATGGACTGGACTATATCTATACAGGCTATAGCTGGATTTGAGGAGCACAAAGTATCTTCTTCTTCTCTTCTTTCTTCTCTATATCTGATATACGTACGTCCTAATCGTTATCTCTTCTTCCTTTCTCTCTTCTCTATATCTGATCTACGTACGTACGTCTTGAATCGTATAAAAGTCTTATTACCAGGACAAGATGAAGACCGTGACCAAAGAGCCATGCGGGACCGGGGGCTGGCTTGGCTGTGTGAGAAGAAAAACCGAGAAAAGGAAAAGCAAGCCGTGTCTTAGAAATTCCCGTCTTCTTCCTCTCTGTGTGTTTTTGTTATTTCCGTCAGGGCTGAAGGCTGATCTTCATTGTCGTCACACATTGTTTTCTTATTTTCTTTCGCTCACGTACCCGTAGGTTCTTGGGCTCGGACGTGTCCTACCTAGGTGTGAGCGTCGGTGATGTTGGTTCTTCGGGGGTGGTTTGTCTTGTGTGATGTAGCCTTTGAAGAGGGGGAAAAAGAAAGGAAGAAGGAGAGGACGGGAAGAAGAGAGATGAGATGTGCTTGGTGATGTGAAGTTGATGTGATGTTGGTTGCTATCTTGACGAGTGTGTATTGGACTTGGAGGTGTATATAAGATTGTTCGAAATCGCCTCTATCGAGTACAGGAATCAAGCTCACCTGTTTCTTCCTTCCTCTACTCCATCATCGTTCACCTTAAAGCAATACTATATCATCACTATCACCATGAAGGCCTCATTCGCTCTCCTCGCCCTCGCCGCCAACCTCGCCCTCTCCAAGCCGGTAGAGGGGGGGGTGGAAAGGCGACAGCAGGGTCTCAACATCGATAACACTGTCGATTCAGTCCAGGCTACGCTGAATGTTGGTTTTCTCATTCTTTCTTCTCCTTTTGGATAGAAAGCTCGTGAATGTTTCTTTGGTGGATGCTGATGATTTTTTTTTCTGATAGGGTGCTATCGATGCTGTGAGTTTTTCTTCCCTTCTTCTGATTGCCTGATTACTGCCTGCTCTCTGCTACGTGCATACCTGGGCAGTAATTTAATGGGAGAGAGAAGAGAGAACAGAGAAGGGAAGAAACTAATGAACGATGACGATCTAGGCCCAGCAGGCTCTGAATGACCTTAGGGGTGCTCTTGCTGGTCTATAGGCAAATAGTATGCATACATGTACGTCTCAACCCTCTTTGTTTTTCTCCGCCCCTGACGATGGCTTCAAACTGACTCTTTCGTTTCTTTCTTCCTTTTCCCCAGCGCCTCCTTCATAACGCGGTCTATCCTGGCATTCGGGAGAGACGAGACGGATAATGGGGGGGGGGGGGCCAGGGAAAGCTGGGCTTGTCGTTGTATGGAGTTCTCCCCTATCTGTTTGGGGTTTAAGCTCGGCCGACTGCTCAGCGGGTTTCGGTCTTTATGTGCACAAGCTGGGATGGGGGGGATGGGTGTGAGAGGGGGAAGGCCGTTTTCTAGTTCTGCTGTATATATTGTCCTTGCGAGATGCATATTGCTATATGTGTATGCTTTCGTGGTGAAGTGAATGTGCGTATATGTAGGGACGAGATGGACGACGGGGGTACGAAGAGCCTCTCCTTGTGAGTTGTGGAGGACGTCATGCTTATAAGATCCTTATATCACCCCTTCTTCTGCCTTGTTATGAGTAGACCCTCTTGAACATTGTAACTCGCTACGGATATATCTACATGTAATCTTGGCCGTTGACAAGGGCAAGAGACAGACGGAGAAGACAATCATCATCACAGCAATGGCCACAATCACAAGAGTTCACCCATTGCATCATATCGACAACATCAGTTGTCTCTCGGGGGTGCAAAAGAAGGAGGGGAGTGACTCATCTCACTCAAGCCAACATGACCGGCGTTTACAACCATCTCCGACCCCGAAGGCTCTGGGTGGCGAGCCAGCCCGAGCAAGCTTGCCCACGTACATACATACGTAGATACGTCTTAAACCCCCATCCATCCCATCAATGTAAGAAGGCTGCATAGGCCAGGATTCTAGACCTTTGTATAAGAGACGGATAGTAGGGACAGAAGGAGTGGCTGCGGCGCGAATTACGGGTGGCGTCCTCCTTGTGTGGAATTCGACAGGCTTCTTTAGCCGTCTCACGACACGGCCTATCTGCTGGGTTAGGAATGTCGCCGTTGCGGATGACCAACCGCGTGAGCGAGACATTCGTTGATATTTAGTTAGTGGGAGACTGCTAGACCGAGATCGGGATAGACTTATTGGTTGGAGACGGAGCTGTTAAACAGGAGGGGAGAAGGGAGGGGGGGGGGGGAAGGCTGCCATCTGTATCGAGTGCGAACATTCAACTGTGAGGCTGTCGTGAGGAAAGGAGGACACGTCGTATGATCGAAGGAAAGTCAGGAGAAGGCATCAATATGTGATTAAAGGTTGCTTCGTTCCCTATCTATGTAGTAACCCTCCTATCGAATATGGCTATACATCTCAAGCTCGAATAAAAGAAGAATCATCTTCGAGAAGCTACATACTATACAATCATACATACTACAGACACGAAACACAATCGCCCACCATGAAGCCATCTCTACTCGTCATCACCCTCCTCGCAAGCCTGACGAGCGCCACCTACCTGATGGAAGAACAGATCGAAAGCAGCGTCGAGACGGCGTACGACGAAAATGTCGAGGAGTCTGAGGCGGGATGCCTCTGCGATGATGATGGAGGGTACGAGGCGAGGAGGAGACAGCGAGGGTTCCGGAGTAGGGGGCGGAGATATTGAACTTTGATTTTTTCTTTTCATTTATTCTGTTGAAGAATAGCTGTCTGTTTTCTTCAGTTCTGTCGATAATGGTTATTGTCAATGGGCTTTCGACTATAGTGGTGGTTGGGGTCGGTGATAGGGTATAAGGAGGGGGATAAGGCTTCGTCTTGGGCTGGCATCGGTTGTCTCTCCTTCTCCTCCCCTCCCCTCCCCTCTTCTCTTCCTAGCAAAGCTAGTTCGACGAGGAATGTAAAGGGCTCTTCGAGAAGTCGATTCGTTCATGAACATACAGGAGGGTACCCAGCTTTATAGTCTCCAACGACGACGACCCTGCTTCTTATTGAGCGTGACTCTACATCTCATCTCATGGCGAGATAATGTGGTTTATAGTCGTATTCTTTGTGTAAGAAAACTGGGGTAGATGGAGCGTGTGATGTTATTTATCGTTGGGCTGATTTCGAGGTGGATTTTGTCTCTGCCTTTGCAACATCCCTAATGTAGACTCTCTATAACTCAGCGACTTGGGTGGAAGCTTTCTCTCCCCCCTCTACATGGCGTCTTTTCTATGGCTCATTGGAAGTTGGTCTGGACTCTATAGATTGGAGGCCGTAGTTGTGTATGTATGAGGAGCTTGCTTTCTTCCAGGCAGCCTTTCCCACCAGCCGTGAGCTTGACCCTATTACATGCCAGCCGAGGGAGAGTCATCAAGCCAGGCAACGACTACGATATCAGCCCTGCTGTAAGTAAAAAAGCCTTCTTCACGACTCCCGTCCCATCTCTCTTCTCTTCCCTCCCTCCCTCCTCAGCAAAAGCCGAGTCTGGACCCTGATGAGAACATTCCTTTTTCCCCCCTCTCCTCGCTCTGGTCAGTTTGTATACTGTAGGTACGAGGCAGGCATCATGTCTCTCGTTCACAGCTCCTTCTCCCTTCTTCTCATCCTCCCATCTAATCCTATCTACGCGATGACGGAAGAGAATGGAACGAAAGGAAGACGCAGAAACGTCGAAGTGGTGACGCTGCTTTCCACTCCTCCTCATCCAACGAAAGAAAGCAAGCCCAGAGCTCCTTTGCCCCGAAGATCCTGTCATACGCCCGAGTCTTTTCCCTGTGGCGTTTTACAGGCTTGAAACGGTGCCGCATATCATCCTCCATGTCTGAGACAATAACGATAGAGAAAAAGCCAGCCTCCACGGAGCGGGCGTCATCTATAGAAGAGAACCCTTTTTTTTTTTCCGGGGCCGCATTCCGTGAGATCGCAGGTATGTCTGAGGCGAAAGGGCGTTAACGCAGGTTTGTCTGGCTTGTAGAGGGTTTTTGAAGTAGCTCATCTTTGGCGGCGATTTTACTCTATCGTTCTAATGTTCTAATGTGTCCCTTTCTTTCTGAAGTTCTCATATAGGGGAGGGGGTGGAAGGTTGTAAACCTCCCCTTTCCTCTCTGTTCTTGGTGATGGATGACGGGATCTTCCTTACAAGGTAAAAGGAAAGAAGAGAAGAGAAGAGTAAGATAATCAAAGAGAAGAACAGATCATACGCTGTCATCATGAACGATGGTCATAAGCCCCCGTCGACGACCCACTCCGTTGACGATGGGAGCTTATCGACGTTGGAGAATGGCGGTCCTGTGGAGGGGAGTCAACCACCGGGGACGGTGAATCTGTTATCCAGTAAGACTCTCTTTGCTTTCCTTTTCTATTCTTCTTGATATACGCTGCTGACGATGGTCTTTCTTTCTTTTCTGCTGGTAGAAATTCAGGCTGGTCAGGAGGGCAAACTGACGTTGATACCGCAACCTTCGGGAGACCCTGATGATCCTTTGGTGGGTGATGAGGTTTCTTCGATGTGTGGTATCATCGTGACTGATTTTTACGGCTTCAGGGATGGCCGCTTTGGCGAAAGATTTGCAACTTTGCCTTGTTGGCTTCTATGACGATGTCGATCTTCTCCGGGTGCGTCTCGAAATAACTGCCTATCCCTTTCCTTTTCTCTTTCTAAACATGTACGCATGTATATCTAGATCTTCATCTGCTAACGGTAAATCATCACAGCCTCGCGATACAGCACATCTTCTGGTCCAAGATGAAAAAGGACCTAGGCGTCGACTACACGGAGCTTACGCGCGTCAAGGCGACGCAGCTGGCGGCCGAGGCCCTCGCCTGCATCGCCTTCATCCCCTTCGCTAAGAAGTACGGTCGACGGCCGGTGTATATCGTGTCGACGCTGCTGTTTACGGGGGCGACTTGGTGGTCGGCTTATATGGGGACGTTGACGGAGTTGTTTATCATTGATATCATCAAGGGGTTTGCCGGCGCTGTGAACGAGACGGCGGTGCAGATGAGTGTGGGTTCCTTCTCTCTCTCTCTTCCTCATGGGTATTAATACCTTGTTATCAAATGGTTTGATATAACTGACGATATCTTCTTCTGGAGGACAGATTCGAGACATGTTCTTCGTCAACCAGAGAGGTACGGCCAACGGCGTCTACCTCGTTGCCCTTACCATGGGAACTTCGCTTAGCCCCCTCGCGGCGGGCGCGCAGGCCAAGGAGTACGGGTGGAGGTCTTCCTTTAAGACGCTGGCGGCGATCATGACGGGCATCACTACGCTGTTCTGCTTGTTCTTCGAGGAGACCAAGTTTGTGCCTCCGAGGGATTCTCGTCGTCATAAACATGACGAGTACGATGAGAAGAACGAAAGGATCGAGGTGTTGTCATCGTCGTCGTCGTCTTCTACTAACAACATGGAGAGATTCGATGAAGAGAGAAAGACGGCCAAGGAGAACAACAACAACAAGAAGGGAAGCCGATATCCGCACAACATGAGGCTTCAGCTCGTCACTCCCACCAACGAATCCCTCCTCAAGACGCTGGTCGAACCCCTTCAGGCCTGCCACATGCCGCACGTCATCGTCACCGGCCTCCTCTTCGGACTGGGCCTCGCCTACGTCGTCATCCTCGGCTCGATGAAGGCCATCATCTTCCCCGAGGCCCCGTACAACTTCGACCCGCGTCAGCTGGGCTTGCTGCAGCTGGGGCCGCTTATCGGGTCTACCATCGCCGGCTTCTACGGCGGTTGGCTCTCCGACAAGGCCATCGTCTGGTTCGCCAAGCGGAACGGGGGGGTCTTTGAGCCGGAGATGAGGCTCTATCTGTTGCCGTTTCCGGCTGTGGTCATGTCGGCGGGGATAGCGACGTTTGGCATCACGGCAGGGCTTGTAAGTCTTCTCTTACCTTGATACTACCTATGTCATATACATAGTACATATGTATGTGTTTGCTGACTCTGGTACGCGGTCAAGGGCATGCATTGGATCTTGCCGTCCGTCGGCAGCGCCATGACATCCTTTGGTTTCAGTTCCACGGCAGATTTGGTGCTGACCGTCATCATCGACGCCTATCCCGACGTATGTCTACTACTACTACAGCCATTCTTTCTTTCACATTATTACTGTTATTCCCTTCATACGAGATCGGGCTGACATTCTTTGATTTAACAAAACATAGATCATATCCCAATCATTCGTCGTCATTGCCTTCTTCCGCAACGCCATCGGCATGGCCGGCGTCTTGTCCCTCACCCCCTGGCGACAGAGCATGGGCACGGTTCACATGTTCATCACCATCGCCGTCCTCAGCCTCGTCGTCAACTCGTTTGCTCTTCCGCTTGTCATCTGGGGGAAGAGGTTGAGGGCGAGGACGGCGGGGAGGTATTATAAGATGGCGGCGAGATCAGACTGAGTGAAGTAGATGTGGGAAGGGGGTTGCATTGCAGGACGTCATGTTCCCCCCCCCCCCTTCTCTTGACTCTATCTCTTTTCTCGACTGGACGGCTCGGCATCTTACAGCTCCCGGAGGGCGGTGAGATAGAGAGATATGAAATATAGAGAAGGGGGAGAAACAGATACGCGGGCTTAAGAGATCCGAGTGGTTAGGGGGAGAGGAGGCTGATGACCCGGTCTGCTGGCTGACGACAGGTTGAAAAAGAAAATGAGGGGGAGAGAAGAAGAACAAGGGGAGTGAGAAAAGGAGAGGAGGAGGGATATAAATCTCGGGGGGAAAGGTCGTTCAAGGGCCCCCAACAGGTCACACGGCTTTGATCATATCATGAGTTGTCATTTAGTAGTATGTACGGATAGTAGGTTGGTAGGTGTGTGTGTATCTTGGATGACAGCCAGTAAAGAAGCGCGGATAATACAGACAGCAATTATCGTTTAGTAGGTATGTACGTGCATGCATGGTGTATGTAGGGCCGAGGATCGGACATGATCATCTGCTGCATCTACGGATACCTACCTACAGCCCAATGAGATGAGGACGGTTTATAATATGATGGTCCTTGTTTTCTATGCAGACTTGTTACAGATGGGGGAAAAGTAATAAGCTGATATTAGCCAACTGAGAAATGCCTACGATGGAACGAAGAAGACGAAGAAGAAGAAGACGAAGAAGAAGACGAAGAAGAAGACGAAGAAGAAGAAGACGAAGAAGAAGAAAGAGAGAGAGGAGAGAGAGAGGGAGAGAGAGAGGGAGAGAGAGAGGAAGGGAGGAGGTCCCTTTATTCGTCATCTCTGATACCCTTTTCCCATCCCACATCTACCGATGTCTGCATAATACCGACTTCAATTATACAAACACATGAATCCGACGTCAAGCTGGCTTTGTTTCTTTTATTAATTCCTGATTACTTGTCAAAGCATAAATGAAACATATATTCCGTAGCATCTATCAATAGTAGTAGTTAGTATGCTGCTACCGCTGAAGTCTACCGATACTGGGAGTCTGGGGACCAGGAGCTGAGGTGCAAGAAGGAGGGATAGAAAAGACTGAGAGAGAAGAAACTTGCTACACTAACGGCTTCGCATCCTCCGGCGCCACCCGTTCGGTAGTGATGGTACTTTTGCACCCCGTACCGTCGTCTCCACATACGGGCTACCTCTGCGGGGCTCTGTGCCCTGCATCGGCAACATGACAGGGGCAGCACAAGCCTAACTGGCAAGTGACAGGGCATGACAGGCCCTAGACGAGATACCTGTTCACGTCGTACCACATCCTCGTGGCCCCACCGACTGCCTCTAACAGAAGATGATAGTGCCCACAAGTTCCGACTACGGGATACTAGAACCTCTCTCTCTCTCTCTCTGTCTCCCTCCGTCATCACATGCGCCCTCTGGCGATTTTTCTTCCCCCTTTCTACCTTTCTTTGCCTCCCTTCTTCTTCGTCTTCGCCCTTGATCGAAGCTCTCTGTTCTTTCGACGAGTCTTCCATCACTTGTCTCGTCCATCTTCACTTCGTTATCGACGGGAGGCTTTTTTCCCCTCCCCTTCTCTCTTCCACCCCTCCCCGCCATCTTCGACTCTCGGTATTTTTTTTTTCTTCTCTCTCCTCATCTTTGCCGGTGGCCGATCTTGACGGACATTCACCTCGATTCGAACCGAAAAGCAAATACTACATACATACTCGTACAACATACATACGACATACTGACACTCGCCATACATTCACTAAACCGTCCCTTCACGACACGCTCGATTCCAGTCGCGTCCCAAAATCAACGTCAAACTTCTCCCTCGACCTTCTCCCTCTCTTACCTCTCTCTCCCGCTCTCTCTTCTCCCCTTCTCTCCTCATCTCTCCCCCTCATCATCACCTTTCTTACATCCCATCTCTTTCTCTCTCTCTCTCTCTCTCTCTGCCTGTGAGACTGCATGCTTGTGCAACGCCAACGGTCCGCGCCGCCTTTCCCCCGACCTAGGCGCTGACCATGGGTGCTTTCGCCCAGTGTTCCTTGCCCATTTGGCGGGTAGATGATCTGACGCCGTGCTTCCGGCAACAGTCGGTTTAATCCCATCCATGCTCACTACCTTGTCTGCCCTCCTCAGTGTGACTCGAGCTGACTTTCGGCACATCCAATCAGTTACCTTCAGATCCTCTTCCCCCTCATCGTCGTCGCCCTCTCCTGTGCTTGTCTGGCCTGGTCTGCCCTCGCTCACGCTGCCGCTCGCCGTCGAAGCAAGGCCTATCGACCGCTGAACCGTCACGTCGCCACCGCACGCGATCACACTGGCCTGCCTCCCGACGAAAACGTCAGCCCCGATTCCGATGACGACGACGACGATGACGATCAGCCACAACTCCATATCAACGGCGGCCGACTGGCCCTGGCAAAGACACGCAGCGGCGGCTCCATCGTCCAGGCTGATACCCCCACAGCCCAGCGTCTGTCCCAGGTCGTCGAGGAGCTGGCCATTGTCGGTCTCATCGCCGCATACGCCGTTGCCCTCCTCACTCGCACCTCTCGCTTCGTTGCTGCTGCCGGCCTCGTCACCTGGCTCTACGTCTTTGCCCTGGCCTCTCTCCGCCTCTTCGTCGCCCCGTCCGACCGCCGTCTGTCGAGTCTCTGGAACCACACGGCCGCCATCTACGGCGTCCTGTGGGTGATCCATCTCGTCATCTTCCGCTCCGCCCTCGTCCACCCTGCCTCGGCCCTCGCCCAGGTCCTGGACATCATCGAATTCGCCCTCGTCACCGTCCTCTTCACCATGGCCCTGACGACGAGAAAGGGGAACAAGACGGTCAAGCTGCTCTGGGAAGACGGCATCGAACCGTCGCGCGAGCCTCTCGCCAGCCTCTTCTCCCTCGCCACCTTCTCGTGGGTCAACGACATCGTCTTTCGCGGCTGGAAGGAGACGCTGGAGATGGATCACGTCTGGAATCTGCTGCCCAGAGACAAGGCCGCAGCCGTCATCGCCGACTACCGCCAGCTCAAGAAGACGAGCGCCTTGGCCTGGCACCTGCTCAAGTTCTTCAAGGGCATGCTCATCTACCAGTGCTTCATGGCCTTCCTCTCCGGCCTCTTCACCTTTGCCCCGACCCTCTTGCTCAAGGCCATCCTAGAGTACGTCGAGCGCCCGGACCGCGCGCCCGTCAACGTCCTGTGGCTCATGGTCATCGCCCTGCCCGTCCTCGATACCGTGCGTTCCTACGCCGACGGCATGGCTCTCTGGACCGGTCGCAAGATCTGCATCCGCGTCCGTGCCATCATCATCGGTGACATTTACGCCAAGGCTCTCCGTCGCAAGGCCGCCGCCGGCCGAGACAAGATCTTGCTCGACAACAATAACAACAGTAACCGGTCCGCGGCCAAGGAGGCCGAGTCGGACGGCGAGAACGCGGCCGCCAAGATCAAGGGCGTCCTGGGCATAGGCAAGCGCAAGAACAAGAAGACGTCTTCGTCCACCGGCAGCGACTCCGAGTCGGCAGACGGTCTCATCGGCGACGAGCCCCATCCCGAAGGCGGCGAGGACGAGCAGGCCAACCTCGGCACCATCATCAACCTCATGTCCGTCGACAGCTTCAAGGTCTCGGACGTGACGGCCTACCTGCACTTCCTCTGCGCCGCCGCGCCCACCCAGCTCGTCATCTGCGTCGTCCTCCTGTGGCGCGTCATGGGTCTCAGCGCCATCCCGGGCCTCATCGTCATGGCTCTGCTCTTGCCCGTCAACTACTTCCTGGCCCGCGGCTTCAACATCACGTCCAAGAACATCATGGCCGCCACCGACAAGCGCATCAACGTCACCAACGAGGTGCTGCAGAACATTCGCATCATCAAGTACTTCGCCTGGGAGGAGCGCTTCGGCCGCATCATCGACGAGAAGCGCCGCGCCGAGCTGGGCGCGTTGCGGTCCCGCTTCATCCTCTGGGCCGTCGCCGTCGCCATCTGGAACTCGGTCCCGGTCCTCATCACCTTCTTCTCCTTCCTGGTCTACACCCTGATCGAGCAGAAGCCGCTGTATCCCTCCATCGCCTTCACCGCCATCTCGCTCTTCATGCTGCTGCGCGTCCCGCTCGACCAGCTGGGCGACATGTTCGCGCACGTCCAAGAGTCCAAAGTGTCGATCGATCGAGTCGAAGAGTTCCTCAACGAGGAGGAGACGGAAAAGTACCAGCAGCTGGGCCTGGACAACGCCGACGAGGAGGGCGTGCGCCGCATCGGCTTCCGCGGGGCGACGCTCATCTGGGGCGGGCGAGACACCGTCGCGTCGGACGGGTCGCGGGCCTTCCGCCTGCTCGACGTCGACGTCGACTTCGCCATCGGCAAGCTCAACATCATCGCGGGGCCGACGGGCTCCGGCAAGACGTCGATGCTGATGGGCCTGCTCGGCGAGATGACGCTGATGGAGGGCCGCGTCTTCTGCCCCGGGGGCCGCAGCCGCGAGGACGTCCGGCCCGATCCGGAGACGGGCCTCGCCAACACGGTCGCGTACGTGGCCCAGGCCGCCTGGCTGGTCAACGCCAACATCCGCGACAACATCCTGTTCGCCGCGCCCCTGGACGAGGCGCGGTACCGCGACGTCATCGTCGCCTGCGCCCTCGAGCGGGACCTCGACGCCCTCGACCACGGCGACGAGACCATGGTGGGCGAAAAGGGCATCACCCTCTCGGGCGGCCAGAAGCAGCGCATCTCGCTGGCCCGCGCCCTGTACTCCAACTCGGCCCACGTGCTGCTGGACGACTGCCTGAGCGCCGTCGACTCGCACACGGCCAAGTGGATCTTCACCAACTGCATCAAGGGCCCGCTCATGAGGGGCCGCACGTGCGTGCTCGTGACGCACAACCTCCAGCTGTGCGTGCCGTCTGCCGACTACGTCGTCGTCATGGACAACGGCAGGGTGGCCGCCAAGGGCCCGGCCCGAGACGTCATCGCCTTGGGCCGGCTGGGCGAGGAGCTACAGCGGTCGCGTCCGCCCTCGGTCGTGGCGTCCCGCGTGCCTTCGAGGGTGCCGTCGAGCGTGGGCGACGCCGAGAACGCCGCCGCGATGAATAACAATCCCAACGACACGTTTCGAAGTCTGGTCATATCCGGCAAGGCCAAGGCCAACAACAGCGACAGCAAAAAGGCTCAGGCCGACCTCAGGGAAGAGACCAAGGCGACCGGGTCCGTCAAGTGGTCGGTCATGAAGCTGTACCTGCTGTCCATGGGCCCTTGGTGGTTCTGGATCGTCGCCCTCGTCGTCTTCAATCTGCAGCAGCTGTCGACGGTCGGGACAAACTTTTGGGTGCGACAGTGGGCTAACCAGTACGTCGAGGGGCAACCCGAGGCCCTGTTCGTCGTCGGCTCCTTTTCCTCGTCCTCTCGCGGCGGCGGCGGCGGCGGATCCCTGACGAAGGGAGCCTGGGCTCGATTTGGCGGCGGCGGCGGCGGCTTCTCAGCCGCAGCAGCAGCAGACGTCAACCTGGCCTACTACCTGACGGGCCTCGCCGCCCTGGGCACGGCCGGCGCGCTGGCGGCCTTGGTGCGGGACGTGTGGATCTTCTACGGGTCGCTGACGGCTTCGCGGAAGCTTCACGACCGGCTCATGTCGGCCGTGACGCGGGCCCGGTTCAAGTTCTTCGACGTGACGCCGCTGGGCCAGCTGATGAACCGCTTCAGCAAGGACCTCGAGGCCGTCGACCAGGAGATTGCGCCGACGGCCATCGGCGTCATGTCGTGCGCGCTGTCGCTCATCGTGACGGTGGTGCTCATCGCCGTCATCACGCCCGGCTTCCTCGTCGCCGCCGTCTTCATCTCCGTCCTCTTCTACCTGGTGGCGACGCTGTACCTGCGGGCGTCGCGGGACCTCAAGCGGCTCGAGTCGGTCCAGCGCAGCCCGCTCTTCCAGCAGTTCGGCGAGACGCTCAGCGGGGTGACGACGATCCGGGCCTACGGCGACGAGCGGCGCTTCATCCGCGACAACCTGACCAAGGTCAACACGCAGAGCCGGCCGTTCATCTACCTCTGGGCCTGCAACAGGTGGCTCGCCTTCCGGGCCGACGCCCTCGGCAACCTCGTCTCCTTCTTCGCCGGCGTCTTCATCATCCTCAACCTGGGCAAGATCGACGCGGGCGCTGCCGGCATCTCGCTGAGCTACGCCATGAACTTTACCGAGAACATCCTCTGGCTCGTCCGGCTGTACGGTATGAACGAGCAGAACATGAACGCCATGGAGCGCGTCAAGGAGTACCTGGACCTGGAGCAGGAGGCGGCGGCGGTGGTGGAGGATCGGCGGCCGCCCGCGTCGTGGCCGGACGAGGGCAACGTCGAGTTCGTCGACTACACGACGCGGTACCGGACCGACCTCGAGCCGGTCCTTCGCGGCATCTCGCTCCGGATCCGGGGCCGGCAAAAGGTGGGCATCGTCGGCCGGACCGGAGCGGGCAAGAGCTCTCTGGCGCTGGCCATCTTCCGGGCGCTGGAGGCGGAAAAGGGTCGGATCGTCATCGACGGCGTCGACATCGGCCGCATCGGGCTCCGCGATCTGCGAGAAAAGATTGTCATCGTGCCGCAGGACCCGACGCTGTTCACGGGCACGATCCGGACGAACCTCGACCCGTTTGACCAGCACACGGACGGGCAGGTGTTTGAGGCCCTGCGGCGGGTGCAGCTGATCTCGCCGGACGAGCCGTCGTCGAGGCCATCGTCGTCTTCGGCAGGAGTGGCAGTCGCGACGGCGGCGGCGACGAACAAGAACATCTTCCTCGACCTCTCGTCGCCGGTGACGGAGTCCGGGTCGAACCTGTCGCAGGGACAGCGGCAGCTGCTGTGCCTGGCGCGGGCGATGCTGAAGCGGCCCAAGGTGCTGGTGATGGACGAGGCGACGGCTTCGATCGACTACGGCACGGACTCGAAGATCCAGGAGACGATCCGGGAGCTGACGGGGACGGTGATTACGATTGCGCACCGGCTGCAGACGATTGTCGACTACGACCGGGTGCTTGTGCTGGACCGGGGCGAGGTGGTCGAGTTTGGCCATCCGTGGGAGCTGCTGGGGCGGGAGGAAGGGTCATTCCGGGCCATGTGCGACATGAGCGGCGAGCTTGAGGCGTTGAAGAGGGCGGCGAAGAGGAAGTGGGATGAGGATGGAAGGGGGGGTTGAACGACATTGCCTCGACTCTTTTGTCATGGTTTTTTTTTTGTTCCTCGTCGCAGCGACTTTCCAGCGAGAGTCAGGGGGGGAGGGAAAAGGGGAAAGGAGTTGAGAGAGAGAGAGAGAGGTGAAGGTGAAGCGATCGTGTTATTTATAGGGAAGAAGGTAAAAATGTGTCGTGTTGTTGTGAGAGAGGAAGTTGGTTGTGGGTGTGGGTGTGTGTGTCTCTGTATATCTGTATGTCTGAATGGCTGTATTCATACTAGCAGACTCATATATATTGGCGAGAAGAAGAGAAAAAGAAGAGATTTTACAGAGGACGAAGCTATCGACTAGGTATCCCGTCTCCTGTACATAGTAGGTATATCAAGTCTATGACTATGTCTCTAAGAACTTTTATACTGATCCCATCTTGACAAACTCTCTTTCTAAAGACCATGTCTCTATCAGGCTACAATCTTCCAGTCTTCGCGGTTGAGGTCCCGCCTCCAGACCGTCTCGGGTTGGCGGTTGGTGCTCGGGGACGAGTTCTGGACGACTTCGTTGACGGAGCTGTAGCTTGACATGGTCATCTTTTGGGCGAGGTTTGCGCAGGAGGCTGTGAGGGTTATGCCTGTTCCAGGTTTAGAGTGGGTATAGAAGAGGAGAGAGAGAACAAGGAGAAGAGAGAGAGAAAGAAGAAGAGAGAAGAGAGAGAAACTCACCTCCCAAGGTCCAGTCGCGGGGATCGCTCCCTAACCGGGGCGTGTCGAGCAAGACGATGTAGTCGATGTCGCGAAGGGGGACGACGTCGGATCCGAAGACCCGCTTCATGTCTACCCTGACATCCTTGACCGTCCTGTGAGGGGTCGCCGTGTCGGAGAAGGGAAGGAGGGGGATCACGGCCTCGGTGGTGGTGGTGGTGGTGGTGCTGGCGCCGCCGATGAGGAGGCCTATGGCTTCGTCTGTGCCCTTTTCGCCTAGGTGGATGTCTACGGTGAGGGATGATATGGAGTTGCAACTGCCCTTGACGAGGTCTGCTACCCTGAGGCAACTTGATGTGTCGCCTTGTTCTTTGCAGAGATTGGTGTTGTTGAAGATGTCGTCTGCGTTGCTGCTTGATGATGATGATGACGGTGGTTGAGACTTGGGGACGTCGCGCTTGGTGGTGGTGAAGTACAGGCCTCGGAGGTAGAAGAGGGCTGCGTTGCACATTCGGTCTGATGGTCTTGAGGTTGTGCGCATGCCGTGGCGGACGAATTCGGGGACGTAGGGGCCGAGGTTTTCGTAGTCGAATTGGTTGATGATGGAGTATTGGAGGGAGTCGGCTGAATTATAGATGGAGGTTTGTTAGTCGAGTTCGAGATATATATATATATATATATATATAGGGGGCAGAGACAGAATGGAACAAGGAGTTTCAACTTACGCTGTCTGCTTCCGTCGCATGTCGATGATGACGATGACGGCCCGGCTTCGGCCAAGGCGAGTTGTCGTTCGCCTTCCTCATCATGAAGTCCGTACCGGATCAGGGGGAAATCCCTAGGTCGGGCGTACGGTCGCCAGTCAAGAAGCTGGGAAAGAAGGTGTCTCTCCGGATCGCTGGGCTCGGTGATGAATCGCAGGTAATGCCAGGCAACATGCCTCCTGAACAGATCATCCGGCCTTTCCCCATTCCCCGAAAGCAAAGGCTGGACGACGTTGGCGCCGAAGGCGTACCACCTCTCGTCGAACTCTTCGTTCCTCTCCCAGTCTAGACTATCCGGCATCCGCCACTGGTCCCAGTTGAGATAGGCCCAGCCTCGGATCTGGGACCAGGGGACGCCGCCTAGGGCTGACATCTCGGACCGGTCCGTGGATGAGGAGGGCATCATGTTGGGGGAGGTCGAGACGGCGTAGACGATGAAGCTTCGGTATCCGCCGTGTAGGTTCTCCACTTCGGATGAGAGGTTGAGGCTGAGCCTTACCCACGGTCCCGTACCGCCTTGCCTAGTAGAGAGCGTCTCGTAGCCGTATTCCGTGTCTGAGTAGGGGGGTTGGCCGCGTAGGTCTTCGGGGACGTCGCCTATGCCGCCTCTTCGTCGGAAGTAGAGCGGGCTGTGTCTGTCTGCGTCCGACTGATCTGTTTCACTGATCAGGAAGGCGATGAAGGCCGTTGCTCTCCCTTGCGGCCTGTAGCTGAACATGTTCTTCGGGGCGCCGGGGTAGCGCTGTTGGGCGGATGTTGGGGTTGGGAAGAGGAGGAGGAGGGATGATGCTATGGAAGCGGCTGCGTAGAGCCATTTCGGTGATATGAACATGGTGATGGGT
Organism: Ophiocordyceps camponoti-leonardi (nom. inval.); assembly: GCA_003339455.1. Lineage (NCBI taxonomy): Eukaryota > Fungi > Ascomycota > Sordariomycetes > Hypocreales > Ophiocordycipitaceae > Ophiocordyceps > Ophiocordyceps camponoti-leonardi. Next base: position 83,690 of record PDHP01000105.1, on the reverse strand, counting down.
TTTTGGTGAGTGTGTAAGAGATATAGAGGGAGAGGGAGAGAGGGAGGGAGAAAGGGGGGAGAAAGTGAGGACGAGTTCTCGTCAGAGTTGGGGAGAAGCTTGTATGATATTTGCCTTCCCTCCCTTGTACTAGAAATTCTCTACCTCTTCTTACATATTCTGGAACCGAGTGGGATGATCTTTATATGATTTACATTCTCATGTGTGAAGCTTCGTGGATGAGGGAGATGAGTCTTTTTTACCCGTAGGAAGGAAGGGAAATCAAAATCACTTATACCACGATCAAACACCCTACGGATATAATCTCCTCTCACGATATTCACAGGTTATGATCACTTCGTAGGAGAGATGGAAAAGATGGGACTCGTAGCTAAGAGATGAGATGGGAGAAAAGAAAACTTGGCGTATCTGAGATAACTTCGTGTTTTTCATCATCATCTCGTTCTCAGCGGGGTCTTGTTCCTCACCAGTTGCGGATGATGGATTATTCTACTCGTCTGTTTTTCATTAGACTTCTTCATTTCTTTGATATGGGATTTTAGATGATCTTGGCTTTGTAAACTTGTTTGAAATTCCACCCGTGGGGATGCCAAGATCAGTCTTTTCTTCGCTGTTGAAGTATTTTACAAGGGTCTTTGAATGTGTTGATTCCTGTGTCTTATAACTATAAGTTAGGTTAGGGCCTTTGTTTTTTTAAGGTTACGAGTTTTGGGGCGGTGTTTTCTCGTTCCTGGAGGATGAGAGGAGAAAGAGAGATGGGGAGATGGGGAGATGGGTATGGTTATCTGATTGTTTTTTTTTTCTTGGTAGAGGATCTGGTTCATTCGAAGAAATTGGCTTAGCTTGTCTTGTTTCGATATTGATGATGATTACCCGTAGGTCCTTAGGCTCGGAGGGATATATGGTGGTTGGCTTATACGGAGGTGTGCCATTTGCATGTACGAGGTCGAGATGTAAGCCGTTGGTATGAGAGATCACCTAGGTGGGTGGGTAAGTGAGCTCGCAGAGGATGACGGTGGCACTGCGAAGACGATACAGTTCAGTAAAAAAAAGCCATCCGGACAAGCATCCAAGTCCATCAGCTGCAACTCGTTCGTCCGTCGTTGAGATGGAAGATGCAGACCAGAGAAGAACGAGGCAAAGGGTTACAAATAGCAAAATGGTGGTCGGACGTATCAACGTTGATCCTGCCCCGGTCCCCTGAAGAGGGGTTCACATCCCCATCAGGCAATCCGGCCCCGCCTTTTAGCGCCCTTTGAGGCTTTGACCGAGTCGGTCTTAGCCGGGGCTGAGCCGAAGTTGGGCTCTTTCAGCTGAAGCCTCGTTACAGTGTCACTGTCACCAACTCGTGTCACCAACCATCCATATTGTCTCCTCTCCCCTCTTCCCCTCATCTCCTCATCTCTCCCTCAGGATCTTCACTACATCCCCCTCCCCTCCTTCCAAAAAACCCTCACCATCCCATAATGGGAAAACCGTCAGATAACCCCCTCTCTCTGCAGCAGCAGCAGCAGCATCACCTCCGGCAACACCCCCGTGGTCACGACCCAACCCCCTCTATACCCTATCGCGATAACCCCGACGACGAAGACCAACATGACGATCTCCCGCCCCTCTATACCGAGCATGAAGACTTCTCCGCCATTGGCCCCGTCAACCCCCTCCTCCCTCGCGGCACCGAACCCCTCGTAGCCCCCTTTGGCCACGACAGCGACGCCACGACGGCCTACTACCTCGACTCTCGCCTCGACTCCGACCCCGACTTTCTCGCGGACCACATACGCCGACTGGCCGTCATCCCCCCCCGTCCCTCGGTCCGGTTACGCGGCACCCATCGTCAGCGTCGTCGGCAGCGTTCCGGCGACAAGAGCCACCTGTCGGGTGACGACGTCGTCGTCGACTTCGACGTACGCATCGACCTCACCCATCTTCTCTACTCGGACATCCGTCGTCAACAGTCGTGGCGCGCCATCGTCACGGCCGGCAACTTCGAAAAGGTCCGTAGGGGCACCGTCTTCCCCGACCGCGCCCCGGGCTTCGGCGGCGCCCCCTGTCCCGGCGCGGTGGAGGAGCAGCTGGACGAAGGCGGCGTCCCCGGCCTGGAAAGGTGGTGTCATCGCTACTGCGCCAGCTCCTCTCCCCTGCGCTGCTTCTCGCTGCAGCGTCGGATCGTCGGCTGGGACTGGGACCTGATCCGACGTCGGCTCGAGGCCCTGGTCCGCGCCACCAACTACCGAGGCCACGCCGTCGTCAGCTTCCCCGTCGGCAACGCCCGTGCCGACGTGTACAGCGACTGCCGCACCAACCGCTACCGGCTGACGGGCTGGATCCGCTTCGTCTTCTACGTCAGCCTCCTCTTCGTCCTTTCCTGGCCTTGGCTCTTCTTCCGCACCCGTCGCTGGGAGACGGTGGCGGCCGAGTGGTACGTCAGCAGGCCCACCAGCGTCCCCGGCCGGAGGGAGTACGCGGCCGGCGTCAGCGAGGAGAGCTGGTACAACCTGTGGGCGCCCGCCATCCAGCGCGCCCTCCTCGAGCGTAGGGACGGCCAGCTGGATCAGGCCGATCTGGAGCGGGCTCGGGGCCAGACTTTTACTGCTGAACGGGAAGGGTCCGTGAGGGAGGGGGTTCAGACGGCTATGGGGGTGGTGAACCGATCTTTTGGCTGGGGGGGTGACGAGTGTTGATCTTTTCCCTCTTCTCTCTTCTGAGTGTTGACCCTTTTTCCCCTCTCTCTTCTAAGTGTTGACTCTTTTCCCCCTTCTCTTCTCGGGATACGGATATGCTTTGTTGGAATACTTGCTTCTGCTTTCCATGATAAAGAGTCGTCTTCTTTTGGAGTAAGCGCGTACATTTACGGATATATGTACATGCACTTATCTACATATATCGTCTCATATATGCAGCGGAAACTAAGGTTGAAGCCGATGCTACGGAGTACCTATGTTGACAGACGATAGACACTAAGGTTAAGGAACTGCTGACGTGGCAACGGCAGTTCCTGGTCCCCCGCCTCCTGTTCCCCCTTTCTCCCCTCTTCTCTGCCTATAGCCCGTCTTTTTCAGCTGCAGTCTAGTGAACGGTCTAACGCTGAGGCGAGTGAGATCAGGTCATGTATCACACCCTCCTCTGTTAAAGTGCTAGACTGGCAAGATAGTACATATGTAGAAGGGAAAGAAAACAATGGGATTGGCTTTACTTTGGGCTAGGTCTCTTTGGGCTTATCAGCTGGGTTCTACGGATAGAGAAGTGGTTGTTATAGCCGTAGGTCCTTAGACTCGGAGGGGTCCTTGCCTGTCATATGCAGTGATGATATATATGATATGGTACGGAGAATCCGTAGATGCGTAGACTAAAGAAGCGATGCTAGAACTTGCCGTATTTGCTACCGTTCTTTTGAACATGCTGGATGAGACATGCGCCTGGGCTTGCGATTGGTGATGCTACTCTCGCACATTTGGATACCTATGTAGGTCCTGGACTTTCGTATCTATGTAGGTTAGCTTAGCTTAGCTTCAGTTCGAGATTGGGATTGAAGGTTGTGCTTCTTGATAGGAAGGATGGAAGAGGTTGAGGATATGATGTTATTGGCAGGATGAATTTGTATAAAGGGGGTGAAAGGATCCCTTTCTCCCGCAACCGTTGACAGAAATTCAGTCACAAGAAGAAGAAAGAAAGGAAGAAAAGAAAGACTCTATAATGAAGCTCACCCCCCTCTTCGTCTACGCCCTAGCCGGCATGGCGACCGCGAAGCCGCTCGTGGAGAAGAGGTGCAACGCAGTCGGGCAGTGCTGCGACGGGGGTCTATCATGGGCTCGGATCTGCGACTCTTGCTGTTCTGGGGGGGGATGTCTTGGTGCTAGTATCGTCAGCGTGAGTTTTTTTCCCTCCTTTTTTCTTTCTTCAGAGTTTGTGGGAAAGGTACTTCGGGGAAGGGGGATGGATGAGATGAGATGATTGCTGACTTGGGGGGTTTCGCAGCCTGGGGTTTGTGTTGCGTAGGATGAGTTTGGGAGATTCGAAGGTGGCAGAGATAGGGTTGGCTTTGAATATGACGATGAGAAAGGGGGATAATATAATGGAAACATGAGGATTGGGGATGGAGGCAATACGGAGATGGATGAAGTCATGACGGGGAGAAGGTACGGATTGGATGCATTGAAGCTACGACTCTCTATCTGATGTTACTATGACTGATGCTACTGTCGACGATTTACGAATATAACCTTCTGAACTTACATATCATTACTCCTCGACTTGTCTTCTCTCTGAAAACGTATAGCGAGGAAAGGAAAGATGCGAAATATAAGGCTTCTGACAAGTCTATTTCATCGTTCCACGACGTGTTTGGTAGCATTGCGGATACTATCACGATCGAATTACTTCCATGTCTCGTCTGAATTTCGAGGGAAAAAGCTTCACCCTCTTTCATGTTCCATCTCATGTCCATCTCCATCTCCTACCTCTAAGTCTAAAGGAAACATCGTCGTAGCCTTTAAAAATTTAGGATTCCTACCCCCGGGGTGTGAACCCCTCTTGGCTTATGGTTGGAAACACGTCCCGACGAACTCTTCTGTATGTGGTTAATCGTCTTCATCTCGCCTATCTTACTTCACCCGGTCTGAGTAAACGGGTGTGTTTCGCTACTATCCGTACAGCCGTCACGGCCCTCTTATTAACCTAGGACAACTACGGATAGATAAAGAGAGTCAGCTATTTATATCGCCGGTACCCGTAGGTTCTTAGGCTCGGACGGGTCCTCGCCTAGTAGGCAAATAAAAGAGGGGACGTTGTATTACCGAGGGGATAAGACCTAAGCGCCCCATAGCGCCCGCGATATACCTTTTATATATATTCCCTACTAAGAAGTTATATTCCTACCGCCTTTAAAACCTTGCTTTCTATCCAAAAAAGAGTATATTTATTAAGACTATCCGTATATTAAAAGAAAGCCCTAAGTAAGGGTATCGTAAGGTTTAAATAAGGTTAAGGAGCGGGAGGTATAGCGAAGAGGGCGGAGTCCGCGGTAGCGGTAGCGATAAGGGTAGTACCGGGCTTACCTATAGCGAAGAGGGTAGTACCGGGCCTGCCTACGGTAGGGTATTATCGTACGTATCCTCCTCGAGTATAAAATACGGTGCCTATCGAGCGTAGAGGGCCTTTCTCGACTCCTTTATTTCTTCTTCTTCTTTAGCCTCCTCGGGAGCGTAACCCGTAATAATCTCGATAGATAATATCGAGCGCTATAAGGTATCTAACCCCGGGAAGTTAAAGCCCGGGAACCTATTTTTATCCTATTTATCGAGTACCTCCTACTACCTCCTCTCCTTCCTTCTCTTTCTTTATTCTTCTTCGGTTTCTTCTACCGGCGGCGGCGGCGGTAGTACTTACGATATATCGATAGCCTAGCGAGGCTTACGCTCGAAAACGCGTTTAAAGGTTTCTTCGGCCGTTTCTAGGCTAATAAATTCTTCTCTCTTATCTCGTTATTCTAGCTACTATATTATCGTAAGCCTCCGCCGCTTCCCGTCGATTACCTATATCTTCTCCTCGTAATACTATTAGAGAAGCTCTTACTTCTCCTACCGCGCTAGCTATTACGCGGTCCGTATCTACTACCGCGCGGCCTTTTCCTCCTCTTTCTCTTATATTGCCTACGTAGAGGCCCGGATATCGTTAAGGCTTATTAAGGTATAGAAAGTACCTTCCTTAGCCTTAATAGTCTTCCCGTATTAAAGTTTTTTTAAGAGCCTTAATAGCTATTATACGCGGGATTCGAGGTTCTAAGAGAGGTTATTTTTTACGATAACTACCTTTATAACGACCTTATTAATCCCCCTTAATTTCTACCGTATCGGCGAACTTAGTATATTACTATATCTTTAACGAAGCTTATTTACTATATCGGTAGCTTACTTAAAACGAGTCTCCTTAGGTAGAAGAAAGGTATAGCCCGTATCGATTATCTCCCGGGCTCGAAGGTACTACTTCTAGAGGTATTCGATCGCGAATTTTAGCGTAATTAGCTAAATACCCGTTTTTTTAAAGCCCCTTATAATATACTTTACCTAGAAGCTATCGTTAAAAGTCTACTAAAACGACTCGAGAAAGTCGAGTCGTTTAAAACTAATCTCTCCGCTTTATAAGAATTCTCGAAGAACCTTCTATTACGAGGCCTTTAGAGGCTAAAAAACCCTAACGTCGAGGGGTTAAAGGAAATATATTAAGTAAGGGGGAAAGACGACGATAATAATATCGAATTTAATATAGTATTCGATAAAAGTAAGGTTAGTATAGCCGCTAAAGCTATCGATAATAAGTACCCGCGAGATCTTTTACTTATTAGGAATAAACCTAGGCTCTATAACCTCTCTAGTCTCGTTTTTATAAAATTCGTTATAACCGAACTACCCGAGGAGTATTAAATTAAACCGCCGCGCGCGGGTAGATTTATCCTATAAGACTTTATTAAAGAGATATACCTACTTAAGGGTAATCTCCGCGTTACTAAAGCTGCTTTCCGTACGGCTAAAACGTATCTCGTCGGGGCCCTCGATCTTCCCCTATTCCTCTATTAGGAAGGTCTTAAAAATAAGCTATAAAGGTATTACGCCTCTAATAGCGTTAATAGTACTAATAAGAGTATATAATTCTCGATTACCCGGGTTAATTACCTTAGGGCGGCTATAGCGAGTAGACCTTATAATAACTATAGAAACCCGTTCCCTAAGGCTTCCGATCCTAATTCTATATTTATCCTCGTTCTAGACCTTAGAAGGCTCGACTCGGTACTCCTTAAAGATCTCCTTAAGCTTTACGAAGAAAGATACGATATCTACTATACCTCCTACCTTAATACCGTATCTCGACTTCTTTATAGCCTTAATAGTACTCGAATAAAACTCTCTATACCTCTTTATCTAAAGCCTATACTACCTATCCGAGGGTATATCTATATTAGGATTACGCCTCCTAATAAGGGTTATAGCAGCGCCGAGGATTTATACTTTCTTAGCGGGAAAGCTACCCTTTTATAGCTAAAGGATAAATACTACGAGGGCGTTATCTTCGTCCTCGTTAAGTAAAGGCCTATAGCCTAGAGTACTAAGGTTATATTAACCTTAAATCTATCGAATAGCGCGATTAACGTATAATTTACTTACCCTAAACTCCTCTATCGTAGTATAAATTAAGAAAGGCCTAGGAGGCGCTTTTTTACCTATACGGGCTATAGCCTAACGTTTAGCGATAGCCTTACGCGAGTATAATACGGCCCGAGTAGCCTTAAGAGTAAGGATATAATTAATTATAGCTATTTTTGGATAAAAGGTAAGGTATTAAGGACGAAAAGAAGGTAAATTTTTACTAAGGAATATATACAAAAGGTATATTACGAGGGTTATAGGGCGCTTAGGTCTTATCCCCTCGGTAATATAACGTCCCCTCTTTTATTTGCCTACTAGGCGAGGACCCGTCCGAGCCTAAGAACCTACGGGTAGTGCTAAAAGCCAGTTTCACTCTTATAAAACACTTCTAAAAGGGGGATATTAACGATATGAACAATATACGAATAGAATAGAGCTGAGTGCGGATACGGGAGTCGTCTAGCCGGCCACGTGATTTACTCACTAGCCTTTGATTGACTTACGTAACTACCCTTCCTTGATACGCGATAAACCGATAACGACTTCTCTAATCTAACCTCCTCGAAACACCTCGACGTCATAATAACGCTCATCCTCCGCGATGGAAGTCTCCAATCCCAAGCATCTCCTAGCCGTAAGTCTAGAGAGGCAAGCAGACTGTCTACGGCAGTTCCTCAAAGGCACTTTTCTCCTATAACTTATCTCACCTCGCCGGTTCATCAACTGACATTATGAAATACAAACGTCAGACCTGACGGAAGACGATACTTTACTACCCTCGACCTCCCTCGCCGGCTCGACGGTCACCCTCCGTCTGGAAACGAACTACTACAAAGCTTCGGTACCGGTGTGGCTCGACCTCGTCGCCGAGTCGGGCGCGTGGACAGATTCCTTCCTATCGGACGAGGCGGCCGAGGTGCTCGCCGCCCTGGGCGGGCTCGTCATCGTCTTGGACTTGGCTTCTGACGCTGAGTATAAAAAGGAGGAACTTCGGGTCTTGGTTCGCGATGTAGGTCGCGTGGTGGGCCGTCTTGGGGGGTGGGAGTGGGATGGGGTTAGGTTGGTGGTGGCCGTTGGCGACGAGGATGACGACGAGGTCGATGAATGGGATCAGCTCTGTCTCGAGACGGGATTCGAGTTCGTCCACGTTGATCCCAAGAATCGCTTACCCCCTACAGAAAAATCCGAAAATAGAGGTTCGCACCCTCCTCTTCACCCCTATTCAAATCTAACACCCATCAGAAAGAAGCGGCATCGCCCGCGTGAAAGAAGCCCTCGAAGCAAACGAATGGGAATCCATCGCGCCATCATCCTCCTCCCCCAACCCCTCCGACCCAGGAACAGACCTCGAAGACGAAGATCTAAGCCTCGGTCTTGGAAAAGCCGACCTCGACGCTTTGAAGCAGGCCCTTTGGTCTGCGGAGAAGGAAGAAGGCGGAGCGAGTAACGACCGCTCGAAAGATGACGACGACGACGACGACGACGACGAAAATGAGAGTCAAGATCTCACCAAGCTGGAATTTATGATGAGGAAGCTTCAGGCCGTACGCCTCGCGGGTTCTGATATGAGCGATGACCAGAGACGGAAAGTCACTGCCGAGGCTGTGGCGGAGGTTATGAGACAGTTGTGATATTGAGAGGGGGCGTCATGTTACGGGAGTACGGTGTTGCGTTCTGACCGTCTTTTCACATGGTTATACGGAGTAGAGAGGGCGGCGTTCATATTGCTATCAAAAAAGACTTTTCCATCGTTTATCTTCTATCTTTGCCTTTTGGGACAGGGAAACTACCTTGAAAGTGGTAGTAGGAAGATCGATCCAAACACTCGATACCAAACCAGAGAGCGTAGTGCCAGAGAATACTCACCTTCATCGACTGCCCTTAACAGCTACTACACAATCCTGTGAATCGTGTCGCCAAAGGTCACGTCCCAGCGCTCACCCGCAGCTGAATCTTCACCACCGCGCACAATGGCCACGTTGCTGATGTGACCGACCATGCTCAAGGCCCGCCCCCGGTTGAGATAGCGACGCACGATGCTGGGTATGGGCAGCGTCCCGTACGCCACAAGCAGGTCGCGACACATGTTTCTCGCCAGCGGCATCGTCGTGCCCAGGTCGCAGAGCAGGTTGCAGCCCACGGTCAGGGCCTCCGTGTGGGAAGAGCCGTGGCCGCCTCTTCCGTAATTCAGCACCAACAAGCTGGAGACGGCCGCGTGACAGGCGTGCAGGAGCCAAAAGTCGTGACACTTGTCGTAGGCGGTCTTGAAGTGCGAGAGAGCCGAAACGATGCTCTCGCTGTGATAACGTATCAGGGCCGAGGCAGGCATTCCGCCGTCGAAGTCGAGAAAGGACAGGCCCCTGAAGGGTTCGAGGAGTTTGATGCCAACGACGTGGTATGTCAGGCTGCGGCGTTGGGTTGGTGGCTTGAAAACAGCAAAGGTCCTTTTGCCTCTGGGCTACCTACCTGAGGAACAGCCAGGCGGGGATCAGAGAGCATTGCCCCTGAAACTCCAGCATCAGCGACTCGTGCCAGGCGAGCAATCGTCCGTACAGGGCTTTTGCCCCGGCGTAGTCCGGCACCGCGCTCGTTCGGTCCGAGTCCATGACAGGTGACAACTCCATCGCCAGCTGAACAAGTCCTCGCTCGGCCCGCATCTGCTCCTTGCAGTACGACAGCCGTGGCTGGTCCGAGACGGCGTACGGAGACCAGAGCGCATCACACGGCGTTATTGCCTCGATGACGTTTGGTCCGTCCAGCATTGCGAAGCGGACGGGAGTAGAAGAAGAGAGGGAGACGAGGTATAGCTGGCTGGCGGTCATGATCAATGTCTGTGTGTCATAGCATCCATGTACCTCTTGATCGTCCTCTGCTTACAAGGCTAGCATATCAAAGCTTGTCGCCATATCACGCGTCATCTCGCTTTGTCGATATGCGTCTCTGAGTTCGTAGAATGTCCCCAGGAGCCAGGTTGCCGTCTCGCTGCCGGGTCGAAAGGCGCTTTCATACACGGTAAGGATGGCGACGCCTCTCAGACGGGTGATTAAGGAATCTTGATTGGATTTCACCTGACCCATGGCCTCATCGGCAAATCTTGAGCAGAGCGTGTTCATGCCCATGTCGGTCTCGTCCAAGCAGGCCTATAATACGACAAATCAGAGCGACGGGGGGTTGCGTCGATTTCAGGGAATAACAAAGAAAGGCCGGACTCACGGCTGACAGCGCCAGTATGGCGTTCACCAAGAGTCTCGAACAGCCAGATTCATCCTCGACGGCCATGGACCCGTTAGCGGCGCAGAGGCCGGCCAGGAAATGGTCGCGGTTGACGATGCCGCCGAGCGTGGGCGCCCAGGTCCAGAACAGTGTCAGTAGACGAGTCAGGAAAACGTCGTCGCCACTGACGCCAGTCCAGAGAGACACAGGCAGCACCGGAGGTGAGATTTTGGCGGAGACGGCCGCAACGACGGTACGCTGGCTGCGTCTGCGCAGGTCCTCAAGCCAGCGGCGCATAGGCTCGTTGTCTGCCGACGAACAGGCCTCATGGTGGATTTTGTCGGTGCATCCGGCGGCACGACGCATGCTGTTGTAGTCGGACTCCAGCTCTCGGAACCTGCTCCTCAGACCGGCTCCACGGGCGAGATACTTGCACTCCGAGTTTGATACGATGCAGGCGCGGCAGGACGGTACGCGGCCATCGCACTGGGTCAATCGTTGGCTTCAGCTGGATCACTTTGGATGAAATTCCGTCTCTATTAACCTTGATCTTTCGCTTGCGACATCCTAATGGGAGAGAAGAGGAGAGATGAGAAAGCCGACAAGGGAGACGGAGGAGGCGAGGGTCGGGATTGGGGGAAGACCTCACGTTGACAAGCTAGGCTGATCGTCTGTCGCTTCTGTCTTAGCGAGGGCTGTTGCACTACTTTAACAGATAAGCCGCCTGAAGGTAAGAGGCGTCTCATCTTGGGTTGTTAGCTGGAAGGTAGATGGAATAGAGAAGGGCGTGAAGATGGATGGAGGTTCGTGAGATGATATATGTACTACTAGTAGGCGTGTACTCCGTAGTACGGATATGTATACTGTGCTTACGTATGCTGAAAGAGTCACGTTTTTGTCGGCATCGTTCCCGACGTTCCATCATACCCGTAGGTTCTTAGGCTCGGACGGGTCCTCGCCTAGTAGGCAAATAAAAGAGGGGACATTATATTACCGAGGGGATAAGACCTAAGCGCCCTATAACCCTTATAACGTACCTTTTATATGTATTCCTTAGCAAAAATTTACCTTCTTTTCGTCCTTAATACCTTACCTTTTATCCAAAAATAGCTATAATTAATTATATCCCTACTCTTAAGGCTACTCGGGCCGTATTACGCTCGCGTAAGGCTATCGCTAAACGTTAGGCTATAGCCCGTACGGGTAAAAAAGCGCCTCCTAGGCCTCTTTTAATTCGTACTACGGTAGAGGAGTTCGGGGTAAGTAAATTATACGTTAATCGCGCTATTCGATAGATTTAAGGTTAGCGTAACCTTAGTACTCCGGGCTATAGGCCTTTACTTAACGAGGACGAAGATAACGCCCTTATAGTATTTATCCTTTAGCTATAGAAGGGCGGCTTTCCCGCTAAGAAAGTATAAATCCTCGGCGCTATTATAACCCTTATTAGGAGGCGTAATCCTAATATAAATATACCCTCGGATAGGTAGTATAGGCTTTAGATAGAAAGGTATAGAGAGCTTCGTTCGAGTACTATTAAGGCTATAGAGAAGTTAAGACGCGGTATTAAGGTAGGAGGTATAGTAGATATCGTATCTTTCTTCGTAAGGCTTAAGGAGATCTTTAAGGAGTACTAAGTCGGGCCTTCTAAGGTTTAGAACGAGGATAAATATAGAATTAGGATTAGAAGCCTTAGGGAACGGGTTTCTATAGTTATCGTAAGGTCTACTCGCTATAACCGCCCTAAGGTAATTAACCCGGGTAATCGAGAGTTATATACTCTTATTAGTACTATTAATACTATTAGAGGTATAATACCTCTATAGCTTATTTTTAAGACCTTCCTAACGGAAGAATAGGGGAAGATCGAGGGCCCCGACGAGATACGTTTTAGCCGTACGGAAAACGGCTTTAATAATACGGAGATTACCCTTAAATAGGTATATTTCTTTAATAAAGTCTTATAGGATAAATCTACCCGCGTGCGGCGGTCTAATTTAACGCTCCTCGGGTAGTTCGGTTATAACGAATTTTATAAAAACGAGGCTAGAGAGGTTATAGAGCCTAGGTTTATTCCTAATAAGTAAAAGATCTTACGGGTACTTATTATCGATAGCTTTAGCGGCTATACCGACCTTACTTTTATCGAATACTATATTAAATTCGATATCGTTATTATTATTTTTCCCCCTTACTTAATATATTTCCTTTAACCCCTCGACGTTAGGGTTTTTTAGCCTCTAAAGGCCTCGTAGTAGAAGGTTCTTCGAGAATTCTTATAAAGCGGAGAGATTAGCTTTAAACGACTCGACTTTCTCGAGTCGTTTTAGTAGACTTTTAACGATAGCTTCTAGGTAAAGTATATTATAAGGGGCTTCGAAAAAACGGGTATTTAGCTAATTACGCTAAAATTCACGATCGAATACCTCTAGAAGTAGCGCCTTCGAGCCCAGGAGACGATCGATACGGGCTACGCCTCTTTTTTACCTAAGGAGACTCGTTTTAAGTAAGCTACCGATATAGTAAATAAGCTTCGTTAAAGATATAACGATATACTAAGTTCGCCGATACGGTAGAAATTAAGGGGGATTAGTAAGGTCGTTATAGAGGTAGTTATCGTAAAAAATAACCTTTCTTAAAACCTCGAATCCCGTATATAACGGCTATCGAGGCTCTTAAAGAAACTTTAACGTAGGAAGACTATTAAGGCTAAGGAAGGTACTTTCTATACCTTAATAAGCCTTAGTAATATCTAGGCCTCTACGTAGGTAATATAAGAGAAAGAGGAGGAAAAGGCTACGCGGTAGTAGATACGGACCGCGTAATAGCTAGCGCGGTAGGAGAAGTAGGAGCTTCTCTAATAGTATTACGAGGAGAAGATATAAGTAATCGACGGGAAGTAGTAGAGGCTTACGATAATATAGTAGCTAGAATAACGAGATAAGAGAGAAGAATTTATTAGCCTAGAAACGGCCGAAGAAACCTTTAAACGCGTCTTCGAGTATAAGCCTCGCTAGGCTATCGATATATCGCGAGTACTACCGCTACCGCCGCCGGTAGAAAAAACCGAAGAAGAATAAAGAAAGAGAAGGAAGGAGAGGAGGTAGTAGGAGGTACTCGATAAATAGGATAGAAATAGGTTCCTAGGCTTTAACTTCCTAGGGTTAGATACCTTATAGCGCTCGATATTATCTATCGAGATTATTATAGGTTATACTCCCGAGGAGGCTAAAGAAGAAGAAGAAATAGAGGAGTCGAAAGAGGCCCTCTACGCTCGATAAGTACCGTATTTTATACTCGAGGAGGATACGTACGATAATACCCTACCGTAGGTAGGCCTAGTACTACCCTCTTCGCCGTAGGCAGGCCCAGTACTACCCTTATCGCCGCCGCTACCGCGGACTCCGCCCTCTTCGCTATACCTCCCGCTCCTTAACCTCGTTTAAACCTTACGATACCCTTACTTAGGGCTTTCTTTTAATATACGGATAGTCTTAATAAATATACTCTTTTTTGGATAGAAAGCAAGGTCTTAAAGGCGGTAGGAATATAACTTCTTAGTAGGGAATGCATACAAAAGGTACGTTACGGGCGCTATAGGGCGCTTAGGTCTTATCCCCTCGGTAATATAACGTCCCCTCTTTTATTTGCCTACTAGGCGAGGACCCGTCCGAGCCTAAGAACCTACGGGTATCTGTTCATGGTAAAGATGGAAGATGTCGATCATCTGCAAATGACGTCAGCCACGGACGAACCGCGGAGAAGGATCTCCAGGCGAAAAGGTCCAGAACTGTAGCAAAGTGCCTCTGGCAAGGAGTTTCTACTCCGTGGCTGCTCACCGAAGGGACTATAATTCTATAGCAGAATTAAGGAAGGGGAAAAAAAACACACACAGACGGCTTGCTAGGCTACTGCTACCATCGCAGGCATATTTGGACGACGCAGGCGATATATCGGATTGTCAGAACCCGGTATGATGTCATGCGTAGTAAGGCTAATTTTAGGTCATCATCCGATCACATCTCGCTCCCGCACCATTCAATCACGCGTCGACCAATCACAAGCGCGCCTCTCCCCTTCTCCTCCTTCTCAGTCCCCCTCTCACACCCTTCTCTCAACCTCAACGCCGTGAACCCAAACCCTCAGAATCCTGTCGTTCATATCAATCAGACCCGCGTCCTCCAACGGGCTGCCGCGCAGCAAAACCATGTCCGCCCTGCGACCCTCTTCGAGCACGCCGCGGTCTTGGAGGCGGAACAGCGCAGCGGGCGTCGACGTGGCAGCACGCAGCAGCTCGGCCCGCGACATGCCGCCGTCGGTCTCGAGCAACCTCAGCTCCTCCGTCAGGCCTGTGCCGTAGTCCAATATCCCCCCTTCACCCGTGTAACTTGTGGACGACGACCCGGCGCATATGGCGACGCCCGCGCGGTGAAGGGTCCGAAGCGCGGCCACGGCATGGTCGTATGCCACCTGCGGCATGCGCCTCTCGACCATGGCCTTGCGAAGGAAGGAGAGCGTCGGGATGACGCCCACGCCGCGCCTCGCCATAGCCGTCACCGTTTCCTCGTCCAGCGATCCGTCCAGCGGTAGCGGCATGATTATGTCGCATCCCGTCTCCAGCGCGAGCCGGTAGGCCGCCACCTGCGACGCGTGGCCGACGACGAGCTTCTCGTGCCTGTGGGCCGTCTCGGTCACGGCAGAGAGAACCTCGCTGTCGAGACCCGGCTGATCGACGACGACGGTTACCAGATGTGAGCCGTCGCCGCCATCTCCTCCCATTGTCGATTCGACATACTCGACTGCCTCGTCCCGAGTGGAGACTCGTCGCATCGACCAAAAGGGGAATATGGCCAGAGGCGTGCCGTGCGAGGATCCCATGATGGTGGCGGAGAAAAAAAATGAGGGTGCGCCTGGGCTTTCGGCCGCGGCGCGACGCATCGCTTCGCCTTGGCCGGTGGTGCTGCTCAGGTCCATGACCGTCGTCACGCCGCGGGGCGCGAACTGGTCCAGCGCGTCGGTCGAGCCGTGGGTGTCGACCTTGGCGTCGATCAGGCCGGCTATCATGGTGCAGCCGGTGCCGTCCAGTTCTGAATCGGCCGCCGCGTTCTCCGCCAAGACGTCTCCGGGATTCGTGGCAAAGGTCAGAGTCTTGCGGCTTTGCAGGCCATTGACGTCTGGAACGTTGACATTGCGGATCGAGGTGGCATTCATGGCTGCGAGCTGAATACGATGGGACCAGTGAAGAAATTTGGTTCCTAACGGCCGCCTCTTTGAAGGGGCGATTTTTTTCATTCTTCAGATGCCTGCTTGCCCGCCCACCTACGGCCTACTTATACGTCGCCGCCATGTTCTTCACTGTAAGTGATGGTAAATATCATGACTATGGCCCGACTTGTGTGATTTACAGGTATGTATGTATGTATGCGGTATGAAAATCATACAAATATATGTAAGTATGCCCTTCGTATGTGGAGAAGCTCAAGATGCGTGTCATACCATCGTCATGAAGGAAGGCCAAACGTCTTATCATATGTACACACAGTCACACCTGCTTACCTGCCTCGGTAGGTACATGTGATGGAAGCCGCGTCGGCTTTGATAGGGTGGAAGATGGAATTTTCAGGGTATGCCGTCCCGGGAGGCGAAGAAGAAGTCGCTGAGGCATCGTCGATGTTGACCTTAGCGGTATGCACACCTCTCTCGAGGCCGGCATAAGCTTGAAAACATAATGACGATGCGTGAACGAGAAATTTCCCATGCGAATGAACGACTTCGCCTCCTCCGGGATGGGGGGCTGACTCCTTTCTTGAACTTGACTGCGGCTTTGGACTTGGGGGTTCATAGGCCGGCACCGGTTTCAAGGATCACTGGTAAAGGATGAGAGGCATCTGACGTCAATGCCTGGTGGGAAGGGGGAGGGGTGGTTCC
The DNA here is from genome assembly GCA_003339455.1 of Ophiocordyceps camponoti-leonardi (nom. inval.). Taxonomy (NCBI): domain Eukaryota; kingdom Fungi; phylum Ascomycota; class Sordariomycetes; order Hypocreales; family Ophiocordycipitaceae; genus Ophiocordyceps; species Ophiocordyceps camponoti-leonardi. The sequence continues at coordinate 67,407 of PDHP01000105.1, read as the reverse complement.
GTTGGTGGAGATGGAGATGCTTGGACGAGGGGGGGGATATTACAAGTTGTCGCGTGTCGACGACGAGGACACAAAGCACCCGTGCGTGCGAGAACCCCCAGAGTCTCATGCAAGGTGGCTTAGAGAAGAGAGTTCTAGGTCCCCATCGCTGTTGAAGCGGGCACACATCCCTTTGAGTGCGGTAACGCCGCCCCCAGGTCACGAGCCCCACATAGCTTATTAAGCTCGTAGGTACGGAAGACTGGGAGTCTATAGCGCTACGATTGTGTACTAGCGATAATCATAGGTACTTCGAGAATCGCTGTATTTACTAGAGGAATCATGTACCGCCTGCTACGCGGCATATCAGTGGTCACGATCCCTGCTAGTAACATGGAGGGCGGCGTTACCGCACTCAAAGGGATATGTATGTCTTGCCAGATGTAGGGTAGATGTCACTTTTACGTTTGCCTCTCAGTACTACTAGTCTACTACTATCCGTACTCCGTACATAATATTGAGTTGATGAAAGGTCATGGGGAGGAAGGGAGAAGAGGATGGATGGGTCAGGGAGGGTGCGTCGGATATGGGGGGCGTTGGCAGCTCCCAGACATGGGCGTGGACCACGTGAGGAAGAAGAAGAAGAACGAGAAGAAAAAGAAGGAGAAGATTAGAAGAACAAGAAGCAGACGACGAAGAGGAGATGATGTTGAAGAAGAAGACGAAGAATCGTAAGGGGGAAAGGGAAAAGAAGAAAAAAAAAACACGTTGTATCAGTATCACCACCACCCCGGCCGTGTGTATGTGTGTGTGTGTGTGTAAAAGAGATGTCATCGTTCGTTCGTTCGTCTATATCGATCGTGGCGGCTGTCAAGGGACAAAAAAAAGGGCCGAGGAAAAGAAGCTCAGCCGACAGGCATTCAGACGAAGTGTCCGGCGCGTCAGAAAAGAAAAGGAGTAGGTAGCCAATGGAAGCGTCGTCGTCGATACAGACTACAGAAGTGAGACGCGCCGTTGTGATCTTCCTGTCTTCTTGTCTGTCTGTCTGTCTGTCTGTCAGGGCCCTTCAGGGGTTGACGGATACCTACCTACACAAGCAGCAGTGCCGGGCTGGAAGCACAGGCATCGGAGACTTGATGAGAGGCAGGAAAAAGGAGTCACCGCCTCCCCCCCCCCCGTCCCCTTTTTTTTTCTTCTTTTGCTGCTCCATCTTCTTCTCTCTGTCCTTGCGATAGCAGCCATGTTTCCCCCCCTTTTTTTTCCTTTTTCTTTTTTATTTCCTTCTTTTTCTTTCCTGCCCCCCATCGATACTACCTTGTCCTCCGTACGTGGGAGTAGTAGGAGTAGGAGTAGGAGTACGGATAGGAATAGGACGTAGGTACGGAGACTTGCCTGATCAGACGTCTGTCTCGACGTATGTGGCTCAGAGCTGTCTCGCCGCAACAACACAACTGCTGGCTGGCTGGCTAGTGCAGGACGAGGCTAGCGCCAAGTCGGAAGACGCAGCCGTTTTTTTTTTAAAAGTCAGCCACCAAAAGTGCGCGCCATGCACAGACCCGTATGTATGTATGTATGTATGTGTGTGTGTGTGTGTGTGTGTGTGTGTATCCGTATGCAAGCCAGTATGCAGATCACGGCTGGAAACTGTTTTCCTGACCTCTTATTATCCTCTTTAAAAACCGGAGAAAAAACTCAGGAGAAAGAGAGAGATAAAGGAAAAGGGGGGGACGATATCCGGTAGAAAGGGGGCTAAGAAGAAATAAGCTAGGAGGGCCCAGAAGGCCAGAAGACCGACCACCAGCGACAAAACAACGAGGCCATGCAAAAACGGGAAGAGAGTTAGTAAAAACGACGGGAGACGAATCATGCGCTACCTACTGCTTCGTTTTCCTTCTGCTTCTTCTTCTTCTTCTTCTTCTTCTTCCTCTTCTTACAGAGGAGCGGGGAAAGGGGATGGAGGGAGGGGGAGGGAGGGAGGTGGGTGGGTACGGTGCGATGCGCACTGCCGCTAGGTTCTTAGTGAGAAGAGCTTACATACGGATACTGCTTTTTAGAAGCACGCGATGGCGGCGGACAGACAGACAAGGGTCCAAGGGGGTGGAGGAGTTTGACCTTAGTAAGGCCGTTGTTTATGGATGTATGTATGTATGTACGAATAGAACATCGACTTCTTCTTCTTATTCCTCTCCTTCTCTCACTCTTGTCCCCTTTTCCAACTGCTGTCGTCTCTTTTCTGGATTCGAAAGAAGCGCATGACGACAGGGGCGCATTTTGTCTACTGCAGGAACAAAAAGTCTGGCGGATTTTATTAAGAATTAAAAAAAAAGGGGGGACGCCGAGAAATGCGCTTGCTGGCCCTTTTTCTCTCTCCTCCCCCGGGCCGAGCTGCTGCCATTGGCCGACGATTGTCCGACGGGCCGCATTCTCGACGCGAGATAGGGTTGCGCGGATCGGATCGACGTTCACGGGCGGCGGGCTGAGCTTTTCAACGGTCTACCTTTTTTTGGCCTACGAACGAATACGGACGATACATGTCTCTCTAGGTACTACCTAGCCAACGTCGAAGATGGAAGAAGAAGAAGAAGAAGAAGAAATAGAAAGAAGAAGAAGAACATGTAGAATACGGATATCCGTACAAATATTGTGTGCATGCATACCTACCTACCGACAAGCCTCGACGGGTTGGGCTGTGTGTGTTTTGCAGCAGCAGAAATGTCCCGACCCGGTTGGAACGCATGACGATAGCGCCTCGAGATCATTGTCGTTCCGTCGGCAAGGGGGAGAAAGAGAGAGAGAGAGAGAGAGAAGAGAGGGGGAACGAACAATGCTTGCTTCTCCCGATAGACCGTGCCGCCAGACGGTTCTAAGGCACCGTGCACCGTGCGCTACCCGGCCGGTGGGTAGGGCTCCGTAGGGGGGGGGGGGGAGAGAGGAGAGGGGAGAGAGAGGTGGGGGGGGAAACGCTGCTTGCTGCTGGCCCGAGAGCCACTGGAGACCCTCCACCCACACACCCACCCACCCCCCCCATCCCCCCCACACCGTCACCTCCATCTCTCTCTGTGTCTCTGTCTCTGTCTCTCTCTCTCTGTCTGTCTGTCTCTCTCTCTCTCTCCATGGAAAAAAACGAGGCTTCGTTTGTTAATGCCCGCCCTACGGATACAGGATGCAAGAAAAGACGAGACGAGCCGAGCCACGCCCACATATCCATACATACATCTGCGCATAAGGCTTGAACAAGCTACACGGCGACGACGGGCCTGGCATGTCCTTGAAACACGAGAGACGATGCGAGCAGCAGGAAAAGGGGAAGGGAAAGGGGAAAAAAAAAGGGGTCCGAGAAGGTCTGTGAGCAGCTGGGCCGGAGCGGCTCTCGGGGATCCACGGCTCACGACGGCGGGCCCTCGCCTCGGCGCACAGGTAGGCGGGCTGTACCTATGGCGCGCGGGCAGCGGCGCAAGACTTGTTCAAAGTACGGATATACTGAACCTCTCTCACTTGACCTGTACATATGCGTGTGTGTATCCGCACGTACGGGGAGTAGTATGTCTGTACGGAGTATGTATGTCGGCAGTGGTCTGTTTACATGCAGCAAGTCCATGGATTTAGAGTCGTGAACTGACTGACTGACTGCCAGCCTGCCTGCTTCTCGTCAGCTCGACTGCCGAACAAACTCCCAGCTTCAAAAACCTGATCCCCTCTCTTCCCCCCTCCCCCCCCCACACACCCCTGGCGCGCGCCGCCCAGACCCCGGCACCCCAAGCTCCCTTCTGAGGTCACCGACCGGACCCATGTACCGCAAGTAGGGCCGGGGTTTCAGGCGTCGCTTTAGGCACTGTGCGGGCTGGTTAAAGGCCGGGTCCTGCCGGGTGCGGCCGGGGCACCTGCAGCCGGGGCGCGGGTGTGGCGTGCGCGGCAGGGGGGGAACGTAGAGCCGTACAGTGTGACTGCGCCGTTACTCCAGCCTGGTACGCGTAGGATACCAGTGCTACCTACAGCATTGAGATGGGAGAGAGAGAGAGAGGAGCCTTTTTAGCCTCCAGGCGCGGCGCCCCCCCCTCCACCAGACAGACGACATCCTTTACTTTCCATCGCCACGCCCCCCCCTCCCTCTCCGGATCTCTTCAGGTTTTGAACTGCTGCTAAAACCGTCGACGGGATTACCACCTACCTACCTACCTTGGTATGTAGGAAGCAAGCACACAAGAACGATGGGACGGGCTGAAGAGATCTCCGCTGGCCGAAAGCTTTTAGAGATCAGAACAGGTGGGACGATGTGACTGTTGATGTAGGATTGTCAGCTTGCCCTACTATGCGTAATTGTGTACGGATGACGGATGGGATGTTTACTTACATGCCCGTACGTTTACTGTTTACAACACGTTGGTGTTAAAGGTGAAGAAGGACGAGAAGAACGAAGAGAACAACAAGGAGTTTCATAAGAAAGGAAAAAAAGAGTCAAAAAATAAAAAAAAAGAAAGAAAAAAAAAAGAAAGAAAGACGTTGCCCGCGTCATGCGTGCGAAGCTTCCAATACAGTACTTGGCGGATACCAGCCCGTCGCGGCGTGCGTCGCCCAACGGGTAGCCCGGCCGTTGGCGACGTCCCGGGGCGGCGGCTGTGGCTCGTAACGGCGCGTACCGGGCGCGTACCGGGCGCGTTGCCGCGGGCCAGCAGGCGCAGCGAGCGATGGCATGGCATGGCATGGTATGCGAAGCCCTGGCTGGCCCAGTGTCCTGCGGCGGGCAGGCAGGCAGGCCATAGACAGGCCACCAGCAAGCAGTCCACAGTCCAGTCCACACACACACCCTGGAGTAGGAATCAGGAGGGGGCGCGGGGGCCGCTGGGGCCAGCCTAAAGTCGGGCAGTGGCGCTCACTAAGTGCACACACACACACACACACACACACACACACACACACACACACACCTACACAGCGCATCTACTAGCCTGTAGCCTCAGCCTGTAGGTCTCTTGCCTCGTAGGGGAAACAGAGAGAGAGAGAGAGAGAAAGGAGAGAGAGGAGGGTAAGGGGGGGCGGCGGGCACCAAGCTTGGGGCTAAAGCCTGGACCCAGGGGCTACTATTAGTACAACGCACTACTTCCTCCACTCCTCCCACTGACCACGCCCCCCCCCCCCCCCCCCCCCCCCCCCCCCCCCCCCCCCCCCCCCCCCCCCCCCCCCCCCCCCCCCTCCCCCCCCCCCCCCCCCCCCCCCCCCCCCCCCCCCCCCCCCCCCCCCCCCCCCCCCCCCTTATCTCCTCCTCCTCCTTCTCCTCCTCCTCCCCTCCCCTCCCTCCTTTACCCTCCCATCCATCCAAACTAAAGCAACACACAAAAAAACACTCCATCCCATCTCTCTTCACATACATATTCCCCTGCCAAGAAAAAAAAATGTCCTCGATGCGTCCTCAACTCGTAACCAGAGGCCTATCAGGTCTCTCCCAACCCGCAACCATGGTCGAAACTCACTCCCCAGCCGAGCAACGAGACGACGCAAAGCGCAACTTCCTCAAGGCGATGCGTCCTCTCCCCACCCAGCATTACTGGAACGTCTACTTCGATCGTCAACAACAACAACCGCAGTCCCAATCTCAGCCTCAGCAAAACAAGCAAGAATACAAAGCGCAGCTGGAACAGCTCGGCAGCCAGATCGAATCCGTACAGGATTTTTGGCGTTATAACAATAATACGCCCGTCGATCAGATCAAGATGCGCGAGTCCATCTACCTCTTCAAGTCCGGCTTCCGACCTGTGTGGGAAGATCGTCGGAATAGAGACGGCGGCAGTTGGACGTTTCGCCTTCCCAAGATTATAGGGCCGGATTTCTGGACGAGGGTTCAGCTTTTGGCTGTTGGCGAGAGGCTGCAATCTGCTCTCGACCAGGGTAAGTCATTCCCCCCTTTCCTTTCTTCTCTTGTCTCTCCTTTCTTGTGTTCGTTACTGACTCTTCTCTCCCTAGGCGACCAACTCTGTGGCGTCGGACTCTCCGTTCGCTTCAACTCCCACCTCATCACCATCTGGCACCGAGACTCGAGCAAGCAAAAATCCATCGACGGCATCCTGGCCTGCGTCATGGAGGAGCTCCCCCCGGAGCTACGACCCAAGCCGGAGAACTACTTTTACAAGCGTCACCGAGACCATGCCGGCTTCAACCATCCCCCTCCTCCTCCTTCTACCTCTTCGTCCGCGGCGGATTCGAAAGCCGGTTCCGAAGCGTCCATCGTCGTGCCCGTGCCCCCGGTCGAAGTTCACGTCCAGCCACCTTCTGCGCACTGATGGGGGGGAAAAGAGAAATGCTATCATTTTGTTTCTGAGACGGAAAGGATGAAGGAGAAGATGAAAAAGAAAATTTGGGGGAAAAAACTCTGCATGGCTTGTTGCCGTTGGCGTTGAGGGGTGTGAGTGTCTGCGTCGGTTTGATGTGTGAGAGGGAGCGAGAGGGAGTGAGAAAGGGAGAGGGAGTGAAGGAGAGTGAAAAAGTGACATCTTTCTGCATGTTTTTTTCCCTCTTCTTCTTCTTCGATATCTTCTGAAAATGAATGACGAACGAACATCTACCTTCTTATCTCAAATCGCCCTGTAAAACTCTCTCCCAACTTCTTTGTTTCATTGTTCTCCTCCTCCGACTCCATCCCGTCATCAGCCTGTACATATTGACATTGTCACGCAACTCCCAAGGCTTATCTTATCGATACAGCAGGCGGTGAAACACGAACCCGGCAAACCAAACGGCAAAAATCATCCGTCCTACCCTACACCTTACACCCTCTCCATCCCTACCTACTTACAATACACGCGCCAACTTGTCTCGACGAAACGCAACGATCCTCACTTTCTTCCTCTCCCCCTTTTACGACCCGTCGTCCGCTCGAGTCATATTCATCCGACTGTCGACCTCGTTCTCTCCTCGGACTACTGACCAGACGCTATCGGGGAAATAGTGGAAAGAAGGAAAGGTACAGCGGAAGAGAGGAAGAGATAGGAGAGAAGAGAGAGAGGATGGATCGGCCTCCTCTCGCCTCCCTTTCCCTCACGCACGTCTACTACGTACATACATACATACCTCCAACCCTCCACCCTCTCCACTCCGTCAACATCCCCAACTCTGACGAAACGCATCTCTAGGACCCAGAAGATAAACTATCGCTCCTATGCGCCTACCTCGCCCTCATCCCGCAAGCGCTCTGCATCGTCTACGCGACGCTCTTCCTCTCCACGCGCGAGGTGGAGATCGGGATGCTCTTCGCTGGTCAGGTGGGCTGCGAGGTGCTTAACCTTGTGCTGAAGAGGCTCTTTAAGGAGGATAGGCCGGAGGTTAGGCTTAGGGGGAAGGGGTATGGGATGCCGTCTTCTCATGCGCAGTTTTTGGCCTTTTGGAGCTTGTCGCTTGCTCTTTTTTTGCTGGTTAGGCATCGGCCTTTTTCGTCGCCTTTTTCTTCGACTTCGTCACAACAGAAGCAGGCGAAACGTCAAGGAAAAGCACACCCTCAACATCAACAACAACAACCATCACCATCTTCATCATCATCACCCTACGACTCCCCCACCTCCTGCTCATGGCCCCTCCCCTACCGCGCCCTCCTCTCCCTCGCAGCGCTATCCCTCTCAGCGCTAACGGCCTGGTCGAGAGTCTACCTCGGCTACCACACCCCACGCCAGGTCCTCGCCGGCTCCCTCGCCGGCGTCCTCTCCGCCGCAGCCTGGTTCCGCCTCACGGCCTGGCTGCGCAGTTCGGGACGGCTCGCCTGGGCTCTCGATTCGGCGCCGGCGAGGGCGCTGCGCTTGAGGGACCTTGTCGTTTATGAGGATGTTTGCCAGGCTGGGTGGGAGAAGTGGGAGCGGGAACGGAGGGGGTTGAGGAAGATGTTATGACGTACAAATACCTACCTATATATTACATGTTGGAGGCTTACGAAGTTACGACATACTTCACGAGAAGCCGATTTAAATAAAAAATTTCTTGAATTTCTTTCTTTCTTTTTTCCCTTTTCTTTTCTCTGCTCTCGGTTGAGAAGAGAGAAGAAAGGAAAAGCTCTCTATCAAAAGAGACGAGGGTTAAAAAAAACAAGTGAAAAATGATATGGGTGAGAGTTAATACAAGAGCCGAGCTATAAGCACACCATCTCTTATAAGCTCTCAACCCAACCAAGAAAATAAAATAAGAAATATAAAAGAATGGATAAGAATAGAAGAGGAAGAAGAGGAAGAGGAAAAAGGGGGAAAAGGGGGAAAAGGGGAAAAGGGGAAAAGGCGGGCAGAAACCCGCACCCGTCGATGGCAAGAAAGACGAGGTAAGGGGACAACGACAAACGGAATTTCATCAGAGAAAAATCATCATCAGCAGTTAGTTTCATAGCTCGAATCGTGGAGCGCATCATCATCGTCGTAGTAAAAATAGGAAACCAAAAAGAAAAAAAAAGTGAAAGAAAAAAGGTTCGTCAACGGTTTGGGCCCAGCCTCCTCGCGTCGAGCATCATCTCTCATTCTTTCCCGCTGCACGATGTAGACAGGAATCCCATCTCATGACTTGGGGAGAGAAGAATGAAGATAAAGAAAGGAGAAACCAAAAAGACGGAGATTTGAAAAAAAAAAGAAAGAAGAGGAGGAGGGGGCTTCCATCAAGGTAGCGAGTTGTGTATAAAAGGTCGTATCATATCAAGTCGGTTTCAAATACAAAAGATAGAATGAAGATGGTGATGGTAAAGGCTGTGTGTGAGTGGAGAGCATCGAGCATCATCCAGTAGAAAGAGAGGGGGAAGAAAAGGTAGGTAGAGTGAGAAGAGAAGCACCCAAGTCAAGTCCAAAAAGGCTGAGTCTCGTTTCACGATTCGAGTCTGTACCCCAAAAAGGATCGAGTCTGTATCAAAGACGCCGCGCCCTTTTCACATCGAAGCGATTGTGAAACAAAACAAGATACACACACGACGGCCGGCCTTTCATATCCACTGCCCCCCCGACGCCGTCTTCGGCTGCGCGCTAGGAGGCGGCGTCCGAACCGAGCCCGAGTCAGGGCTGTAGACGGTAGGGCTGAGCGTGAAGCCGTCGTCATCGGGCTTAGCCTCGTCCGCCTTGGTGACGGCCAGAGGGGGCGGCAAAGGACCCTTTGCGCTCTCGTCTTCGTCATCGTCATCGTCGTCGTCGAAGACATCGACTGTTTTCGATAATCTGTAAGCGTCGTTGGTGGTGATGGCTAGACCTAATTTGCCGGGCGAGATGAGAGGTCTTTGCGGTTGTTGTTGTTGTTGTTGTTGCTGCGTGGTTGCTTGATATACTTCTCCGTTGTTACTGCTGCTCATCTGCTGAACGGGGATGTTGTCAATGTTGGAGACGCGCAGGGCGATCGGTACGGTGGCGGTAGAGCCTAGGGATGAGTTCCGCTCGCGACGGTTTGCCCATGGCGCTGAGGGTGGGAGGAGGAGAAAGTTATCCGCGTCCGTCATTTGAAGGGGGGGAGTAGCGGCGTGAGGAAGAGGTTGAGTGTGAGGAGCAGCGTCGAGTCGAGGAAAGATGGAGTACGAAGGCGCTCCGGCCTTGCGCGTTTCCGACACCGATACCGCCACCGGCTGCTTCTTCTTCTCGTCGGACCAGTAGCTTCCTCCGCTCCCTGCTCGCCGTTCGAGCCATCCCGGTGAAAGAGGCTGCTCCAATTGCTTGTTGTACATGACGCTGCTGGCCCTCACCGTCCGGATACCCGACTTGAGCCTCTGCCGATCGAGCTCGACGTATCCGGCACAGCCCAGACGACCGAGCCGAGTGAGGCGCAGGAGGAGGTAGAGCGCGCCCGTAAGGAGGCCCGTCAGGTTGACGACGATGGTCGCCGCCGTCGAAAGCTGCATCATCTCTCGCGTCACGTCCGACGAGGAGCCGGCGTCAGACACGAGGCTCGCGAAGAAGGGCACCGTCATCAGCATCGTCACCACCGCCAGGAGCATGTAGCACGCCGTCCAGGAAGCCGTCGTCCGCTGCGTGGGGGCCATGCCCTCCGTGCGGTACAGACGGGCGAGGAGGAGGACGCTTCCGAGGAGGAGGAGGCCGATGAGGGCGATGAGCACGGCGAGGACGCCTAGGCTCCATTCGCGTACGAGGAAGAGCATCTCGGCGAAGCAAAAGTTGGACGGCTGCGTCACCTGCGTCACGCCGTAGCTGATCATCAGACCGGCCAAGACGAGGCCGACGCACAGCGGTACCGTCCAGACGGCGCCGTGTCTGACGGGCTGTCGCGGAAGTGATCGCGCCATGGCCTCGAAGCCGAAGACGGTCTGGATAAAGGGCACGATGAACAAGGCTTTTGACCCTCCCATGTCAGCGGTTTTCATCCGACAGGTCGTTCTAACGGTTCTCCTTACCTGGTAGCATCAGCTGGGAGACGGAACGGCAGCCCAGCGTCAGGACGGCATCCAGCCCCTTGGTCTGCGCCGCCGCGAACAACCCGCCTTGGGCGACGATGCCGAGCGAGACGACAAAAGGAAGCATCTCCTTGGGCCCGACGACGAATCTCCTACCAGATAATCGTCAGAAAAGACAAAGGTATAAAGAGACTCCTCAAACGGGATCCTCGCCATACCTGACCAGAGGCTCAGACTTCCTCTTCGTCTGAAAGCGACAATCGAGATAGATGCCCAACGCCGTCGTCGCTCCGACCAAGGCATTGACGACGGCGAGGACAGTAAACGCCATCCGAAGCGACTTCTCAATCGCAAGCCGCGTCTCGTCGTCGACGCTCGCCGTCGAGCTGAGCCGAGAGACGACATCATCCAAGTCGTCGTCATTGGCCCTCGCCCACAGGCCGACGCCACCCATCGCTCGCTATCGTTGCCGTCGAAGACAGGTGGCCGAAGCAGCTGATGGCGCAAAGCCCCCTGGCTGTGCCGGAAGAAGACGAGTCCACCGGAACCATTTACAGAGATTCAAGTGTGTGACGCCACAAACATCAACCGGATGCCCAAGTTTTGTGCCTGTGACGAGCCAAGAAAATAAGGAATAAAGAATATATATGAAGAAAAGAGTTAGGATGAAGCCGCCATGGGCGACAATCAGAACGTAGCAATCACAATAGGGGGGGGGGGAGGAGGAGAAGAAGAGACGAAAAAAAAAGGGGGCGGTTGGAAAGAGTAAGAGAGAGGACAAGGAGGGATGACACCTTGGGAACGGTCTCGTGGGAAAACCTTGCCCGTCCCAAGATAGATCCATCCCTCTCCAGACAGGAAGGCCACGCCATCCACCAGACGAAACAGCTATGGCGGTGGTGGTGCGTCCACCAAGGCAAAGAGTGGGAATCGGCTGGAAACAAGCCGACCAGGGGCCATCCCGACACGCGTCGCCGCCGGCCGAACGAGCGAGAAAGAGGAAAGGGAAAAAAGTGGTCCGCACATGATGCTCTGTGGAGAGACAGATAGAGAGAGTGTGTAGAAGAAGAAGAAGAAGAAGAAGAAGAAGAAGAAGAAGAAGTCCTCAGAAAAGTCCAGGGCAAAAGGGCGCACAATGGCCAGCAAGGTCGCGAGTAAGCGTGGCCATAGTCGGGGTTTCATCCAGCATTGTTCGTCAAGACTGGAATAGGGGTTCACGACTGCCATGATAACTCTATTTTGCTTAACAACGCCCACATTTTTCTTCCTTTCTTCTTTCATGTGCTCTCTCTCTCTCTCTCTCTCCTATTCTTCATTAGTCTCCATCTTGTTTCTTCACCATGATGCCATTCAAAGCACAAGAGAACATGACTCACATCAGCAGGAACTGGTAAGTTCTCTATCAGCACAAGCAATCCTATGCCTTTGATAGCACTCCTCAGCAGAGATGGAGACGTCGTGCACTTCGACGGAACCGCTACCCCGATAGAACCCCCCCCCCCCCCCCCCCCCCCCCCCCCCCCCCCCCCCCCCCCCCCCCCCCCCCCCCCCCCCCCCCCCCCCCTCTAACTCCCCCCCCCCTCCCTCTCTCCCTCCCTCTCTCCCCCCCCTTTTTTCCCCCCCCCCCCCCCCCCGAAGCTAGTCTCGCCCGTCCTCTTTTTTTCCTCTTCCTCCTCCTCCATCCCATCCCATCGCTCGGGCTT
>PDHP01000105.1:0-55370 GCA_003339455.1 Ophiocordyceps camponoti-leonardi (nom. inval.) | reverse complement strand
CTCTCTCTCCCCCCCCCCCCCCCCCCTCCCCTCTCCCCCCCCCCCCCCCCCCTCCCCCCCCCCCCGCGCCCCCCCCCCCCCCCCCCCCCCCTCAACGGAAGCCATCGCCCTCCCCCACGGTTGGCCGTAACGGCTGCGGCTATGGGGGATGGCGGATGGCGGAGAAGAAAAAAGGTGGAACCGGCGAGCTTGTGCGGGTCTGAAGCATCGATGGAACAAGTCCGAGTTTCGAAAAGCCAGAGTGAAAAGGGGAGGGAAGAGGACGAGCCACACTAGACCAGCGTGTATGTACAGCCTTCTTGTGCTTTGAAACAGCTTTTGCCGACTTTGGCCACGGGCTTCCTACTTGTCAAACCCGGTGCGCTGTTCGAGTCAATGACTGTAATTCCATGGTCTAATACTATGTGTGTGAGTGCAGAAGAGAAGCGAGTCGAAAGCCGATTTAGAAGTGAATGTCACCTCATTCCAATCATCGTTGCATTCTGACAGCAAAGCAAGAGAGTTATAGCGCCTTCAAGCACGCGGCTTTTAGTAGAGGAGAAAAGGGAACCCCCCACCGAAAAAGCGCGCATAGTGTCCGCCATGCGTTCATGCAGGCCCATCTATCGTAGAGGAAGAAGAGGGAAGAAAGATAGTCGAGAGATGCAGCTAGTCGGTTCCGTCAAGTGGAGAATAATGGGCATTGAATGAAGCTGGCTATTACGGTCCATACTCTCAGTCTCCAGACAGCGGCCCACACGCAAGGGGGATTTCAGATATCAAGCGTGGGAAGCAAGCGTCGTGAGCTTATTAGCGACACCAAAGGTCGTCGTCGATGTAGGGAGAGACGACAGCTGAGACGAGAAGCCGTGACCTCTGTGCTCCTCATCGACGAAGTGAGTTTCTCACCTCTTCTTTCTATTTCCGCATCCCGCAACGTTCATCCGAATACCTAGGGCGGAGGAATAACGCGGAAAAGAAAAAGGGGGCGGAGGAGGAGGTGGTGGTGGTGGTGGTGGTGGTGAATAGGTGTGAGGCGATGTTACTTAACCTTGATTCAATGCCGTATCAAGATCATGGGCATCAGCATAAACTATCCCATCCAGAAATCCACAACAAGCTTCTTTCTCCTTCTTTCCCCCCCTCCCTGCATTGGAAATGAAGCCAAGCAAGTAGGCCAAAGGACGGCTCGTGCACTGGCAGAACGGTTCATCGTTGATTCTCCATGGAGGTTCAGGCAGAAAGGACGGAGAAATATTGACGCGCGGATAGCGCCGAGATCGTGAACCGCGCCGGAAAAAAAAGAAAGAAAGAAAAACTCCGAGATCTCGATGGCTGAGAGGGGAGAAACTGGGGCGGCCGAGCTGGGGCCGAGCTGCCAAGAAGTGAGTGTGAGTGTGTGAGTGTGTGTGAGAGAGCAACTCGTGTGTTGAGTGAGTGGGAAAAAAAAAAGCAAAGCCCTCTCCCCGCCCTCCGGACCCTTCCGAACCCTCCGAGGCTAAGCCCCCCCACTTATCGCTTGCCTGAGTTACACTGGGCCACACCGGCCAGCTGCACCGCCACGCGTCCGCCAGAGAGGCGTGTGTATGGGGCTGATGATGTGGCTAAGTCGTGTCCCCCAAAGATTTGTCGATGATGATCAGAGCTATATCCTGGTAGCTCAAGTTCTTAGCCTTGCCACCTCTGCCCCCCCGCTCCGAGATCCTCCAATAGTAAACAGAAATACCTTTAGATGTCTACCGATAAATCTTGAGAGTATTACTATTTTCCGCACCCCATTCATCTATTTTCCGTATCCCCTTCCTAATTAATACGGGACGTCTATTAACACCCCTATAAATCGCTCCGGACTTTACTAGGATTTCCGACCAGGACTTTATAATAAATAAATAAAGATTTTACTAGGATTTCCGACCTAGACTTCTTTAGGAAAAGTCCCGTTTACCTCGGAGGAAATTACCGCGTTTACTAGGAGGAAATCTCCGTAAAATCTCTACTAGCTATATTTTACGCCCGTACTAGGATATTTTACGATTTTACGGTAAAATTACGTTTTTAGTTTTTACTAAGAAATTTTAATAAATATATAAGAATAATAATAATTAAAACTAATACTTAATAGTTAATTACCCCCTAGATAGCTAAATAGTCTTTTTTATCTTATAATTATTATTCTTAAAAGATTCTTATTATACTTATATTTACTATAGTAGTTATTTTATACCTTACGATCGGTAGCTAGTCCGCCTTTCCTAAGCCTACTAGTCGTTTATACGTATAAGCGTATATTAACTAGTAGTAATTCTATATTATATTTACTAACTTACTAATCTTTAGTTATTAGGATAGTAAGTTAGACCTAAACGTACTAATTAATAACTTTATAAGTATAGATATTTTTCTTAGAAGAAAACTATATTATACTTATACTAATATACCTAAAGTACGACCTTTATTTTCGGATTAGCTTCTTAAGATTCTTAAGTAAGAGCGTACTACTCGAGTAGAAGAGACTCTCGTATTTAACTCTTACTATAAAGTAGGAAAGCCTTATCCCTTTAAGGGATTATTCCCCGTTTCTAAATATAGAGAGACTAGACTAATTAATTATTACTCTACTCGTTAGGATAATCCTTTAAAGCCTAATCTATATAAGGTAATTAATACCTTCCTTATTAACCCTTAAGTAGTTAAAGACCGAGATTAGCTCTTCGATCGAGTTAATTAAATCCGATATATACTAAATAAGATCCCTTATTTCCCTAATATTCCTCTTAATAATTAAACTAATAAAGTTTAGTATTTCCTCGAAAGGATAAATAATACCGAAGGAAAAGGGAAATAACTAATAGTTCCGGCTAAAGCTAGCCTATTATAAAGGCTAAAAACTCCTCCTTAACTAGTAGAATATAAACCTTCGATTAAATCCCCTATTAAATCCGAGAAATAATCTTCTCGCTTTATAGACGAAGAAGTACTAATTAAATTAATTAAGAATATTCTTAAAAATATATCCCCTAAACCCCCCGGATATAAAGACCCGGACCCTAGAGATAATCCCTACTCTTTCCGGAGATCTACTTCCGAGAAACCGGTATTACGATAAGTCCGGCTCTAGGCGGAGGATATCGGCCGATTTAAACTAGCTAATACCTTCGATACGATATTCGATTAGATTAAGGAAACCGATCGAATAATTATTTACTAAAGTATTAATCGTTTTACTAATACTCTTAAACGAGTTATTATTTAAAGTAAAGAATATATAGACGAATTTATTTAACTAGTCCCTTCTTTTCTCCGAGGATCTATAATAGAGTAGTATTTAGGTAACTTAGACTCTTAAGCTTATTTTAAACTTACTCTTCCTAGCCTTAGTATTTAAGGATAGGTATTCGTCCTTTAGAAACGATTTACTATCCGTACTAATATCGTAGCCTAAGTAATATAAAAAGAGATTTTTACTTCTTAGAATATTCTCGTAAGTAAAGACTTCTACTTCTAAGTCTTAAAAATAAAAAGGATAGCCTAAGCTACTTTTTACCCTAAATAATTAGTACTTATAATCGTCTTCTCCCGACTAGATATTCTACTCTAAGAAACCTTTCGCTAATTAATTAAAAATAATATATTAGACGAGTAGGCTTATAAGTATAAACGTTTAATCCCTAACTTATAAACTAAATTTACTCGAGGAACCTAGGGGCGTTTTTAAAATAATACTGCTTAATATACCTCCTCCGGAAGACCCTTTCGATAACCCGATAAATCCCTAGTCGGACCTATACTAAAAGGGAAATCCTAGTAAAATCCTAGTTAATAACTAAATAATTCATCGTCGAAGCCTTAGGATTTTACTCGGAAACTAACTAATAAAAAAACCCTATTTATTCTAAAGCTAAATACCTTTATAAAAAGAGATAATAGCTCTAAAAATAACCTAATTATTATTAACCTTATATATAACCTTACTAATTAAGACCCTAATAATAATAGAGCCTTTATTATTTTTATTAAAATAAAAGACTAGATTCTTACCATTTCTAAAGAACTAGCTAATAACCCGACTAAATCCTCGGAATCGTTTAACGACGATAACGAATAACTAGCTAACGACTTATATTTCTTTATTCTGGATTATAAAGAATATAAGGCTAAACCTCTCGACTTTTATAAGGATCTTCTCCTTAAAGGCCTCCCTATAATAATTACCTCCCCTTAGACTTTAGATACTCTCCCTAATTAAGTCTCCCGTTTTACTTACGCTAGGATATTAATATACGGTAAATACGGAATATCTAATACTATAAAAATATACGTAAATATTAAAGCCGGTAAATTAGCTATTAAAAAAGACCTCCTTAATAGATTCGAAAATATAAAATTCGATCTAAATATTAAATAATACCTTACTAGTATTAGCGAAGTACTAGCTAAAATACTTAGCTAGGTAATTTTTACTTTTTATATACCTAGAAAAATAAACGGTAAATTCTATATCGGTAAATTTACTACTAGTATATAGGTTATTAAAACGCTATTAGCCGGTATTCTCCTAGGATAAAACTTCTCTATTCCCTATAGCGTTAATATCCTTAACTTATAATAAGAACTCCGCTTCGAGCTATACGGCGGATTAAGGGTTAAATACTATTTAATACGGAGAGGTCTAGTAATTCGCCGCCGTATAGTAGCTGCATTAACCGCTATAATAGCTCCCTTCTTAGCTAGTACTATCCTAACCTTATTAAACGACCCTCCTATTAGTAAAGACCTTATTTTCTTTCCCGACTTTCTTTTACTCTTTAGTTCTATTATTCGTAATTACTTCTTTATTACCGTTTTTAATTTAAATAACTAGCTAATTTTATTTAAACGAAAAGAGAAGATTAGTATTTTACTCGATTTTAATAATAACCTCTTTTTCTCGGTTCTAGAATATATCGACCGACTAGTATACGAAACTAATAAATACTCCGAACCCGATATCCTCTTAGATTAAATACTCTTTTCTAATAAAACGGATAATAATAATACTTCTCTACTAGTTAATCTTCCGGATCTAAGTTAATTATACTATTTTAGTATTACTAAAATACCGAATATTCTAGAAATCGAAGGAGAATACGGTATTAAAATCTATACTCTTAACCCTTAGCTAATAAACGAAGTTAAAAAACTCTCGGATTCCCTCCCTAAGTTATAGGAAAATATAGGACCTATTAACCTTCCTAAAGAACGATATCTCCATATACCTTTTATTAATAACTAGTACGAAAAGAAGCTTAGTCTTTGCCTATACCCTCTTAATAAGCCTAATTAGGATTTCCTTAATAAAAAATATAATAATATATATACTTAGGGTAAAATAGAATAGGCTTTTTAAGTATTTCCCTTCGTAAGCCCTTATTTCGTAATTTAGTATAAAGGAAAACCGTATATTATTAACGATTTACGAGTACTTAATAGTATTATTATTCCGGATACGTACCTAATACCTCTTCTATAAAATATAATTTATAAGCTTACCGGAAAAAAATATATATCCGCTATTAATACCCGGAGTTTCTTTTACTAATTCCTCGTATATTTAGATTACCGAGAATAGTTTATAATTATATCCTACCGCGGGCTCGAGAGGGCTACTATAGTTCTTATAGGGTATAAAAATTCCCCTACTTATATTTAATAATTTATCGATTATATACTTCGCCCTTATAAAGCTTATATAGCCGGATATATTAACGATATTATTATCTTTTCTAATACTCTAGAAAACTACGTTAAGTATTTAACTACTATATTTAACCTCTTTATCGGTATAAACCTTTTATTATTAGTACTAAAGTCTTTTCTCTACTACCCCTTAGTAGAAATATTAGGGTACTATATTAATAGATTTACCCTTATAAATATATAATTAAGAGTAAAAGCTTTATATAATATTAAGTTTCCTAATACTTTATAATAACTCGAATAGTAGATTAGACTTATTAGATAAATAAGATACCTTATTCCCCGATTTGCCTAATAGATTAATCCCCTATAGAAATATAAGACTATAATATTTCGTAAAGGATAAAAAGTAAACGCTCCTATTACCGGACCTAAAAGGAATACCTTTACTTCTTAGTCTAAAATTATCCCTATAAAGGAAGAAAAAGACTACTTTAATAATATTATTAACGCTTTCTACGATAATACGGCTCTTAGTTAATTCTTTCTAAATCGTTAACTCTTCCTATAGATTAACGTATTATAAGAAAATAGTTTTATAGCCTATCTCTTTTATCTTAATAATAAGGAAACCTAGAAACCGACTTTAATACCCCCTAGATAATCTATTAGACCTATTTTCTACCTTAATCGGTCTTTTAAACCTACCGAATCTAGGTATTAGCTAACCGAACTAGAGATTACCTATCTAGTCTAGGTATATAGAAAACTTTAGACCTATTTAATTAGTACCCGGAAACCTAAGATTATAGTTTTTATAGACTATACTATTATCTCTATTATAGTTAAATAAACTTTATTATTTACTATTAGTATAAGAAATAATAATCTCCTTATTATCGCTTCTTAGTACTTAAGTTAGTATTTATTAGAGGTTCGATATATTCCCGGAGCTTTTAATATTCTAGCCGATTCCCTTTTTAAACTCCCTTCTAAAGCTAAGCCGGAAAAGGGATAAGGAGAACTCGAAAATATCTAGGAAGATAATATTAATTAAGACTATATTCTCGTCTCGACTAAAGCTATTCTTAATAATAAGTACTATTACCGGATATCCGAAGGATATAAAAAGGATTAAAAATAGTTAGAAATCCTCGAATAACTCGGTAATAAAGACTTTCGAGAAGGACTCGCCTTTATACGTTCTTACGACCTTTTATTTCTCGAAAATACTAATAGACGATAATAACTCTATATACCGGAAGACTATACTAATAAACTAATTTCCGAATACTACCTTCGTAAATTCTATATAGGAAGGAGACGGATATAGGCGGAGATATCTTCTAGCTTTATTATTATACGATTTAAAAAGAAGATTAATTAAATTATAGATAATTATAATATATATTAATATAACTAGACCGATTATTAACCCCCTCCTAGAGAAATAGTATTAATCCGGTCTCTAGTAATCCCTTTTTATACTATTACTATAGATTTTATTACCGGTCTCCTTATAGTCTCTTTAAAGAATTCCCCCTAGTCCGAACCCGAAGGGAAGTTTTATAATACCTTACTTATTATAACCGATAAATTCTCGAAGATATATATTCTAATCCCCGGTTATAATTATTTTACCGCCGAAGAATAAGCCTAGAGACTATACTTCGATCTCGTAAGATATAATTAGGGTCTTCCGAAGTAAATTATATTTAACTAAGATCCTAAATTTACTTCCGACTTCTAGAAAACCCTTTAGTTAGCCTTTAGAATTAAGCTCCTAATATTAATAGCGTACTATCCCTAAACCGATAGACTATTAGAATATTAGAACTAGATAATCGAAATTACGCTATACTTTTTCTTAGCCGACTTCCCTAATAAACGATAGACTAATACCTTATCCGTTTTATAATTCTTTTTTAATAACTCTTTCTTTTCTATTATTTAGACGATACTAAGCGAATTATTAACCGGATTTCGGATAAACGATAGTCTTCGATATCTTAGAGATTAGGTTTTACCTAAATCTAAGAAAGTCCTTAAGGATAAAGTAGTAATCTTAATCGCGTATACCTAAGCTATTATAAAAAGATAATATAATAAGAAGTATTAGAAACTCGAATTTAAACCTAATAACTAAGTATAGTTAAAACTCGGTAAAGGGTATTAGATTATTAATAAATATATTACTAAACTCGCTAAATAATAAATAGGTTCTTTTCGTATTATCGAATATATTAAATACCTTACCTATCGATTAGATTTTAATAACTCCCTAAATATTTATCCTATTATATTAGTTATTTAACTCTATCCTATTAAAACGCTTAGAGAAAGACCTAGGCCTAAACCTAATACTTAAAACTTCGAGGTTAACTAAATCCTCGATATAAGAAAAGTTAAAAAAGGTCGAGGAATAATAAGGATAGAGTATTTTATTAGTTAAAAAGAATACCTAAGTAGTAATAACTAATAAGTCGCCCTTAAGGATTTCTAGTAAAAGGATTTAATTAAAGAATTTAAGAAGAAATACGAAGAGCTAGAAATACGTTTATAAATAATACGTAGAAAAAGAGAGAAGACTCTAGAAGAATACCAGCCTAAAGAGCCTAGGGAGAAGACTAGTCGTATTACCCGGTAATAAACGTATAAAATTACTAGGTTATAATAGACTAACGCGTTTCTAAAATCCCCTTCTCCTTTATTCTCCCCTTAATACCTTTTACCTTCTCCTCTTAATACCTTTTACCTTTCTCTTTTACTCCTTACCCTTATTATTTACCTTTTTTTCTTTTTACGTTTCCTACCTCCTCTATTTACCCATTATATATTATCTTTCTTTTATTTTAATATTATTTTATATTAATCCTCCGTACTCTAATACCTATTATAATAAAGACCGTATTTACCGAAAATATTTCTATAATTAACTAAAATAAATACCGTTAAACCTTACCTTTAAAGGCTTTAGGAGAATAATCTAGCTATTTAGTAATCTAGCTAAATTATAAGGCTTTTTTAAATCCTTCGTATTTAAATTCGACGAGTAGAAGAAAAGTAATAAAATACTCTTCGTATCGTAGAAAAAGGCCCTTAGGGAAGAAGGCTTTAATCTTTCTTTCGGGAAATTAAATAGTATTACCTATTTAATCGATACCTAAGTATAAGACTAAGCCGGCGATAAAAGATTTCCTAATAATATTAGTATACTTAGGGCTAGATTAAGATATTATAAGAATAATAATTCTCCTCCGTACTCTATATACGGAGAGTGTGCCCTAATAGGCGGCTATAAGCCCTATAACTAAGGGCGACTATATTATATAATCCTTCCCTTCCCGATGCCTCTATACGCTTATACGTATATTCTCCTACGGCTTCCGTATATTCTAACGAATATATATTATAGTACCGCGCCTCGAAGATTACTACCCGTAGTAATCCTACTTAGTCTATTAATTTACCCTAATATATAAGGAAAACGAACGAGAAGAGAAATAAAAAGAAAGAAAGAATATACGGGAAGGAGATTATCCCGATTACCTTACTCGCTAATTATAGAGAGATTATTATACGGTAGGGACCTACCGCGCCTTAAAGGCATCGATCGCTCCCTACGAAATAGCGGTAGTATTAACCTACTAATCGTTATCGGCTCCCTAACCTTTCTATCGGACTAAATACTACCGGCGAGGCTCTCCCCTTCCGACTCGTCGGTCCCTAACGCGCACGATATAATTAATCTCGTAGTATACGTCTCTCTCGCCTACGGCTTCCGGTAGATCTTATACGGCCTCTACGGCCCCGGGCTCCTCGTTTTCGAAGTAGCCCTCGTAAGCGGGTTAAAGGTATTCGATAGATATTACCGGGTAAATACGAGCGTACGCGGGTAGATCGAGTTCTATAGCCAAGGGGTTAATTATCCGTTTAATAACGTATAAACCCTTATACTACCGCGATTATTTCTTAAAGGGTTATCTAGGCGTATAATATCCCTTATAAAGCCTAAGGTAGACTTTCTACCTAGGCTTTAGAAGAATTAGCCGGTATTTTATATCGTACTACCGTTTAGCCCTTATCGCCGCTAGGTCTATTACGAAGTCCGCTTAGCGGCGAATAGCCTCCCGTAGGTACGGGATATTATCTACTAAGGTATTATCGGCGGACTCTATAAGCGCGCATAGCGGATACCTAAATAAATAGGCGTAAGCCGTTATCTTAGTCCCTAAATTATACGCGGAATTTAGGTTCTATTATAAGGCGGGTACTAGTAACTTCTAATCGATTATCGGCTTTTTAATATACGATAAGCGGAGGGTAGTCTTAATAGTCTAATTACGGCGTTCGGATAGGCCGTTAGCCTACGGATAATACGCTATAGTTATAGTAATCTTAGTTCCGAATACCTCCTAGAGCTCGCGCTATACGTCCGAATTAAACTTACGGTCCCGGTCGCTAATAATAACCAATAGTATACCCTAGTTATAAAGAAGAAGCTACCTACCTAGCGTTTACCCCTAATTTACGGCGCTATATATCGAATAGCCGGGAATTAATAACGTTCTCTTACTAGAGAGGTATATAACCGTTAAGAGGAAGTTAAACGTATCGAAGCCTTTAATAGCCTAGGGAGAATCTACGGAGTTTATCGGAGGAAGGTCGGTAATAAAGTCTATTATAATACTTTTTATAGGAACTCCGGGGGCTCTAATCGGTATATAGATCCCGGCGGTAGGCTATTAGTCTATTTATCCAAGGTAGTAGGCTTTATAGGCGGCGATATATCTTTTTACCCGTTTCGTAATATCCCGGATCGTATATACCTTAAGGTCCCTAAGCGTACGGACTTCTCTAAAATAATTCCGCTAATCGTACGCCGTTATAATAATATTATTAGCCTCGTAGTATAGAATATATAGGCGCTTATACCCTATTAAGGTCTAATAGTATAGGAGACTATCCCTTAGGAAAAAGGGAATTCCTTGCCTTTTAGCCTTAGCGATTTAGGGGGTACGAGAAAAAGCTACTATATCCTTATAGCTCTATAGTATCTCGATAATCTTAGAGAAGTAGGTATCCGATTAATAGCCTATAGTAAACGCCTCCTTAACGGCGGGGTCTATAATAGCCTTAGAAACGATAAAGGTATAGTCGAGTATTTAGTATTCCGGGTCCCGACGTTCGAGAAGAGTATCGGTCTTAGGCGTAGTTAGTCGACTTAAGGCGTTAGGGACGAAGTTCTTTTCCCCGGGTAGGTAGTAGATCTATAGATTATACTACGAGAGATAGATACTAGTAATAACGAGATAGCGGTTAGCGTAGTTAGTACTAATAGTACTAAGGGTACGCTTCTTATAGATTTACTTCGTCGCGGAATAATCTATTAGGATAACTAAAGGGAGCGTATTCGACTATACTATAACCCGTATCTTTTTAACTACCTAGATAAGATAGCCGACTTCGAGCTCGGAGGGTCCGTAGGACTATTCGGTAGAGGTTAATTTACGGGAAAGAAAGTAAATAGGCTCTATAGATTTAACTAGAACGGGATTACCTAGCTATTATTTATTATCGCGGAGATAATAGAACGTAACCGTAAAGCCTCGCTATAGAGAGCTATTAAGTTAATAGAATAAACGATAATCTAGGTCTATATAGTAAAGTATACGGTAGGAAGCGATATCCGCTTAAATAGCGCGGAAGGCGTCGAGTTCCTACGGAGTCGGCTTAAATAAAGTAGAATACGCGAAGGCTTTTCTTTTCTATAGCTCTCCTATAACTACCTTACCGATATTATACCTATAGCGTAGAAAAGTAACCTTCCGGGCCTATAAGGGCGCGATAATCTAACTATAATACGGAATTATTAACCGTAGGAATCCTATTATACTAATATAGCTTTCGAGATCTTATAGTATTATAGGGAACTAAAGTAAAGTAAACGCTATAATCCTCTTTACTAAAGAGCTTATCCTAAGTCTATTAACGCGATAACCGAGTAACTATATAGAAGGGTAGCCGATCTACGATTTCTTCGGATTTATCGTAATATTAAGACTATCGAAGAGGCCGAAGGCGGTAGCTAAGTATTTCCGATAATCTTCTATAGTCCGCGAGAATATTATAATATTATCGATAAAGGCATAATAAAACGAGCGGTAATAGTATAACTTATAGTCTATATATCTCTAAGCGAACGCCGGGCTATTATAGAAGCCTATAGGTACTATAGTAAATTTCTCGAGGCTATAATAACTCGTAATCGTAAAGTATTCTTAATATTCTTTATAGACCCTAAACTAATAAAAGAATTATAAGGCGTCGATAATAGTAATAAAACGATTACCTTGGATAGCGTATATAATATCCTCTTATAATAGTAGAGGATAAGAGTCGGGAATCGTAACCTTATTAATACTACGTAGGTCTACGACTACGCGGCCTTTCGGCTACCTATCGACTATTCTCTAGACGACGAAGACCGGGGAAGTAAAGGGGGTTAGCCCTTTAACCTACTCTAGTCGCCCCTAATAGTATAGACGATCGTATATTTTATCGATTAGGTTACGATCTTTAATACCCTATAGGTAGGGCTACTATATAACCTTCTACCTATACTAATCCAGAGCGAGTAGTACCGAGAGTTCCTCTCCGGGTTCGAGGTAAGTATCGCTAGTATCCTCCTAAAAACGGTAATAGCGCTCGATAATACGTAGAAAACCCTACGTAACTAAGGGGTCTTTATTATATATATAGCTCCTAAGACTACTAAGGACCTCCGGTAGGTCTATAGGCTTCTATATAAACGGGAGGCTATACGCGAGCTCTTTAGTTAGGACCTCCTCGATTAGTACGAATTCTATAGGGGCGATTACGGGCTCCTAACCCTACGTATAGGCGAAAACGGCGTTAGAGAGCGGCGTTAGCGAGGGGTTAGAGTATAGCGTTAGAAGAGTCTTAGCGACGAAGGATTCGGTAGGCCTACTACTAGCGATACCTTCGTTCTAAACGCTAAGAAGTATTAGGTCGACGTCGACTCCTAATACGATACTATTCTCCGTCGAGAGCGCGGGGCCCGATTATATATCGTAGAGAAGGGTAAGTCCTGCCTAAATAGACTCGATGGTAAGGAAGCCTAAGTCCCTTTATTCCTCTAGGTATCCTAACTTAACCTTCCGATCGAGAACGAGCGGCTTATCCGACTAATTATAAGCGGTAACTACCTATAGAGTCTTCGAATCGACGATAGCGTATAGAATACTAGGTAGAATACTATAGAAAGAGAAGGACCTTCTAAATAGAATTTCCTTCTATTTAGCTAGGATTATAACTATACTACCTACCGGGATTATTACCTTTACTCGATACTATACCTTCCTTATAATATTAACCCGAGGTTTATCTACGGAGAACGGGATCTTAAAGTCGGCTAGGGTACTAAGACGAATCGTTATAGTCCTATAGTCGATATTCCCTTAATAAGGCTAGAGGAAGGTATTACCTAGTAAAGCTCCGGCGCTTAGGTTATCGATAATCTATCCTAAAGCAATAAACCTAGAAAATCCTACGGGCGATCCGTCCGATTTAAACCCGCGGGATAGGAAAGAGAAGGTAGTCTAAGTCGTATAAATAAAAGGCTCTCTTAAGATTCCTCTAATCGGTATAGGCTTCTTTTCCTTAAACTTATACTCGAAGTTCTAAATAAATTTATAGTCGATAAGCGGATTCCTATAACCTATATCGGGGTAAACTTTAAAGCTAGGTCTATCGGGTATAACCTATACCTTAATACGGAGGTACGAGTACGAATTAATTCCTCGGGTATTAGTTATTACCTCTACTAGCTTAGGGATATAAATTACCTTAGAGTCGATAGTCTCCGGGGCTTTTGCCTTAGCCTGCTTTCGATAGACTAGCTAGCCTACCTTAATTAAGCTCTATAAGTACCTATATAGGCTATTTCCCGAAGGGAACTCGCGGTAATAGTAAGAGTACTTATAGGCTTTAGGACCTCGCTTAGTCTCCTAACGGATTCTCTTCGGGCTAACGTAATCCTTTACGGTAATATACTTATTTAGGGCGGTAGTAATAGGAAATTATCGGCTATATTTACCGTATTAGTAGGCTCCTTAAGGGTTACCTTCTCGGGCCTTAACGAGGAAAGCGTATCCCGCGTTTTCTTCGGGGGTATCCTCCTCGAATAAAGCGGATAAAGCGGATAACTCGTCCTTACCTTCGCTAGCGCTAGATTCGTCGACTTAGTACTTATTCTCGAAGTATACCTTCTTCTCTTTCTTTTCTTCGATACGGTTAACGCGGCTATAGCGATAGGAATTATCGTTATAGCGCCGGGAATCGTTACGGTTATATACGTTTTAATTCCTATAGTTATAATACCCTCCTCGATCGCTATTACGATAATATCCTTAGTTATTATTACGGCGATATCCTCGATCGTAATCATATCTTTCTTCGCGCTTCTCCCCCCCCGAAAAGGGTTATCGGTCCCCGCGATTACTACTAGATTTACGGTTATCCTATAGGGATTTAGCGGTAAGTATTTTATCGAACTTAAGATACTACTCGAGGTACTTATTAATATATTCTTTATAGGACTTAATATCTCGGATCTAGTAGATTAGGACTATACGATTCTTCGGAGGCTCGAGTTCCTTCGTAATCTTAATAGCGATAAGAGGGAAAATAATCTCGAGAATCGCTTTATCGGTTATAATATAGAGCTACCGGGCGAGAGAAACCTTACGCTATAGCTAGTAAGTTAAAGATATCGTCTTATTAACCTATATATCGATAGTATATTTTACGCTATAAAGTTCTCGCTAAACCTATATAATTAGGCGGCGGAATCGCTTCTAAAGACGCCTTATAAAGTAATATAAGGTATTAAAGGTAAGCTTTTAGCGCTATTCGAAGTTTAGCTCGGCTATATACTATATAAGAGTAGCGCCTATAAGAAATAAGAGGTAGAACGGGTAAAGAGTATAGGCATTATCTAATTCGTAGACGCGAAGGCGTTCGTAGAAGAGGTTAATATCCGTAAAGGTAACCTTTTTATCCTTATTAATAATAATTCCTATACTATTAGGATTTAGAAAATCCGGATAAAAGGTATTAATATTATCTTTTTTAAGCCTCTTACTAATAGCTTCTTCGGAGGCCTTATCGATAGTTAGGTTTATTAAAAAGTCTCGTCGATAATATTTAGGCTCCGTAAAGTCTAACTTAGATTCGGAGTCGGAGTTATCGAGAGGTACGGACTATTAATAGCGTCTACCCTATAGTATTCGTCGGGAGACGGTAGCTTCCGTAGTAAAACGAACGGGTCCCTTATCGATAGTAATATACTTCTTAATAGAGGGTTATACCGAAGGGCGCTAGGATAGGGTCCAAGAAGGTTCGTAATCTATAGGAAGGATTTCCTCGGAATCGCTCTAATCGTACGGAACTATAACTATGCTTAAGATATTATCCGGCTCGTGGATTTCTACGTACGAATACTTAATTATTCGAGATCGAATCGTAGGTACTATATTTAAATAGTCTTTCCTCGTAGTTTTAATATAGAGTATATTAGTATAGGAGCCAGGATATATAACCTTAAGCCGGTAAATATTATAATAGTAGGAGTTTATCCGGATTAAATCGTATATTATAAAAATATTTAGGACCTTTATAATAGGTCGGTTATTAAGTATTTTACGGAATCGTAGGTATTAGTAGATAATAAGGCGAAATTTAGGGTCGTTCTAGAAGTATTCGTACGTATACTCGAATTCTACGGCGTTAATATCGTTAAAGGTGAATCCGGATTTCCGATAAGAACCTAATACTTTTCCTACGGGCTCCGGTAATATAATTCTAACTAGGGCTCCTTCGTCTTTAGGGTCGTCTTCTACCCTCTTCGTAGCGTACGAGCTAGGCTCCCCTACGCGAGTACTAGGCTTACCTATACGAGAACTAACGCGGGAAGTAGGTTCCCCTTTATCCCGTACGGGTCCCTTCCCCTTTCCTACGGGGGCGGAGGCGTCCTTAGCTATAACGTATCTTATCTTAGTAAGGCTTATTATCTTACCGAGTCTCCTTAATTAGTCTATTATACCTATAGAACCTAAGATATTATCTAGGTTCTCCGTAATTTAGATAGGCGGGGAATATAATAAGTAGTCCGTAGAGTCGTAAAAGTTCTACGGGTCTTAAGAGAATACGATACTACCGTTAAAGGGGGTCGTATAATTTATCGTATATAGCTTTATAAGGACTAGCTTATAGGCCTATCCGATTATAAGGACTAGCGTAAGACCTATCTAATTATAAGGACTAGCGAGAAGCCTATCCAATTATCCGATTAAAATAATCGTAAAGTTATCGCTATAAACGAAGTAGAATTACTATTATATAGTATACTTAGGGCTAGATTAAGATATTATAAGAGTAATAATTCTCCTCCGTACTCTGTATACGGAGAGCGTGCCCTAATAGGCGGCTATAAGCCCTATAACTAAGGGCGACTATATTATATAATCCTTCCCTTCCCGATGCCTCTGTGCGCTTGTACGCACATTCTCCTACGGCCTCCGCACATTCTGACGAATGTGTATTAAATATCGATTCCGACTCGGAGAACTTATTATTATCTTTATTTATAATACCTCGACGATTTATTCGATAAACTACGGGTATTACCTAAATACTAATTCCGGTATTTACTCGATTATTAACTCGAGGATATCCTCCTAAATTTATATCGTTTAAGAATATCGAAGGTAATATATTTCCGGTAGTAGATTAACCTAGACGAAACCTTTAGGGGGTATATACCCTACTTATAATAGCGAAAGACTACCTTAAAGCCTTAGTATTAGGAAATTTAAACTAAGATTCTCCTAAACTAGGTAAAATAAATAAGGTTATTAATATCCTTAGCTATAAGGATTACTTAGGGTATATAGAAGAAATTACTAGAGAGGTACTTAATAAGGAGATAACCTAAATAAACGCTCTTCTATTCTTTAGTAAGAACTTAGTAAAACGAACTACGATAGTAATAATATTCGCCTTATAGCCTCTACTTTAGACTCCTAAGAGGCGAATTATAGGTTTTTTAACTACCCCGATCCGATTAATATCCTCTATCGTATCCCGATTCTAGGAAGTATTAGATAACGAAAAAGGAATAGAGCTTAATAACTCTATAACCTATTAGTTTTAGAATCTTCCCCTTATAATCGTATTATATAGGATTAATACTTAGGTATTCTACGCTATAAATAAAGTAATAGTTTTTACGGATTATAATCTAGCGGTTATATAAGTAAATATATTTAAGGATATCTTTAAAAACGTTAATTATAATTTAAGCCTTAAATATATAATAAAAATAATCGGGATTAACGAATTATAGGTAATCTAATTCCCGATATTAATATAAATTCTAGACGATTACCCGGCTTTATAAACGATAGTTATAGATATCGCTAGGGTTCTTAGTTTTACTATAAAGAAATTAGCGCTTAAGAATTCCTAAAAATTATTTAAGTATTTTACTAGCGTTAATTATAACCCGAGGGTTATAGCTAATAAATAGACCTATCTTCCTAGTAAAAAAGCTATTAATACGATACTAGCGGTAATAGTTAATTATATTATATTATTTACCTAGAATAATATCGTCGAAAACCTAATATTATTTAACCTAAGTAGAATACTATTATTCTTCGCTAAAGACCTTCTTTAAACTAATAAGGTAAATATTATAAAGGAGCTTTATAGTCTTAAGGAAGGATAAACAAAACCTAATAAGGGTTAAAAGTCGACTTCTACCCTTCGATAAATTATACTATTAGCCTTAGTCGTCGACTTAAAAATAGACTAAATATAAATAATAAGAGTAGGTTAAAATATTTTCCCTATTCTTTCTCTTCTTATACTTTTTTTAGTAAGACGATAAAAATTCCTCGCTAGCTTTCTCGTTATACTATTTCTCCTAACTCTTCCGCCCTATTTTCTAGTCCCGTCGATAAAGCCTTCCGCGACCGTATTCCTACTATAACCCCGTCGAGATATTTTTTCTCCGCGGTCGATTCTTTCCGATAAGCCTTATCGAGATTATATTTTCTCCGCGGCTTAGTTCCTTTATATATCTTTTATTTTCTTAAAGGTTTTTTCTTCTAAGTTAATATTTACTATAGATTCCTTATATCGTAGACCTTAGTTATTTTTCCTTATACTCTTACTTATTAAATATAGTATTAGATTAATTATAGAAAACTATCGATAAAAATAACCTATATAATTATAATTATCTACCTAATAAGGCTATTAGTCTTTTTTTCCGCCCCGGGGAGTTAATACGGGACGTTTATTAATACCCCTATAAATTACTCCGGACTTTACTAGGATTTCCGACTAGGACTTTATAATAAATAAATAAAGATTTTACTAGGATTTCCGACCTAGACTTCTTTAGGAAAAGTCCCGTTTACTTCGGAGGAAATTACCGCGTTTACTAGGAGGAAATCTCTATAAAATCTCTATTAGCTATATTTTACGCTCGTATTAGGATATTTTACGATTTTACGGTAAAATTACGTTTTTAGTTTTTACTAAGAAATCTTAATAAATATATAAGAATAATAATAACTAAAACTAATACTTAATAGCTAACTACCCCCTAGATAGCTAGATAGTCTCTTTTATCTTATAATTATTATTCTTAAAAGATTCTTATTATACTTATATTTACTATAGTAATTACTCTATGCCTTATAATCGGTAGCTAGCCCGCCTTTCCTAAGCCTACTAGTCGTTTATACGCATAAGCGTATATTACTAATCGAGGGTACTAGCCACCCGACCGGGTAAACGACCCCGCGCTAGCCTATACTACCTAACTATAGTATAAAGCCCTAGTAGCCTAAAGAGTTATTCGTTCTACCGAGGTACTTTCTTATTTATATAGTATTCCTTACGATCTAATTAATCAGCCGGCGGCTAGTATAATATAGCGATAGTAACGATAATAGCGATAGTACTAATAGTAACGACGATAGCGATAATAACGATAGTACCGATAGTAAAGAGGGTAGAGAGGTAGAGAGGCAGAGAGGTAGAGAGGCAGAGAGGTAGAGAGGTAGAGAGGCAAAGAGGTAGAGAGGTAGAGAGGTAGAGAGGGTAAAGAGGGCAGAGAGGTAATTAAAAATTATAGAAAATAGGTACCTCTAGTACTATAGGAGACTTCTAAGGCTACTAGGACTTTATACCGTAAATAGGTAGTATAGCCTAGCGTAAGGCCGCCTGACCTAGTAGGGAAGTTAGTATCCTAATTTAGAAGGGGATACGGAAAATAGATAGAGTATTACTATTTTCCGTACCCTATTTATCTATTTTCCGTATCCTCTTCTAAATTAGGATACTAAGTTCCCTACTAGGTCGGGCGGCCTCGCGCTAGCCTACGCTACCTATCTATAGTATAAAGTCCTAGTAGCCTTAGAAGTCTCTCGTAGTACTAGAGGTACCTATTTTTTATAATATTTTAATTACCTCGCTACTCTTACTACCCTCTCTACTATTATTATAATCGTTATTATCGCTACTATCGCTACTATTACTACTATCGCTACTATTACTATTATTATTATACTAAATAAATTAGCCGCCGGCCGATTAATTATATATATATATATATTAATTAAATTATAAGGAATACTATATAAATAAGAAAATACCTCGGTAGAACGAATAACTCCTTAGGCTACTAGGGCTTTATACCGTAATTAGGTAGCGTAGGCTAGCGCGGGGTTGTCTACCCGGTCGGGTGGCTAGTACCCTCGATTAGGAAGGGGATACGGAAAATAGATAAATAGGGTGCGGAAAATAGTAATACTTAATAGATAAATAGGGTGCGGAAAATAGTAATACTCAATCTTGAATGCATACCTGACTACCTACCAAAGTTGTGAAAGAAACGATAAGATAGAAACCTTTCCTGCATCCGTTCACCATCGCGATGCCTCATTCTCAGTAGCATGGACCTGCCGAGACCCTTTGTCGTGACGTCACCTCCGTCTCTTTACCCCCTCCATTCCCACCCCCTCTTGTCCGCCATCTTCCTTCGTGTGACCTCCCGCCGCTGCATCGCGATTCCTTGCTTTCCTCGCAGGCACGGCGGCACCCTGTGTGTTTGTTGGCGCCTCTTCGCCACGACCAGAAACTGTCAGCTTTCCCCTCCCCAATACGGACTACTACGGCTCTACGGACCTGTTTCTCCCTCATGACGACATTTCCGTACCTACCTACTTCTTGCCTTTCACATGATGGGGGAAGCGGGGGGGGGGGGCTTAAGCGAGGTTCTGGGAAGTTGCAAGAGCTGTGACGTTTGCGTTCGTAGAGATCCGGAGGAAGAGGTCCGGGGAGATACGTATAAAGAACCCCCCTCTTCATCTCCTCCGATTCCTTTCTTTTCTCCTCCTACAACATCCTGACGAAATCACACATTCGCACTTTTGTCTCCATCCCCCAAAAAAAAGCAAACTCAAGACCAACTTCAACCGTCAAACCAAACCACTTCCATCACCATGGATTCCATCAAGCAGGGTGCCAACTACGTCTCCGAGTCGGTCAAGCAGGCCACCAGCGGCGCCTCCAAGGAGGCCAACAAGGAGGTTGCCAAGGACTCCAACGCCGGAATTGGCACTCGGTAAGTTTTGTTCTGTCGTGAGGTGTTCTTCGACACTCTTTGGTCTTGCGTATCATCTCTGACAAACTCGTCGGGAAACAGTGCCTCTGCTGCCAAGGATGCCCTCGGCGACAAGGCCTCGGAGACGAAGCACGATGCCAAGGCCGAGGCTCACAAGCAGAGCACCTAAATGCCAGCAGCGTCGATGATACCCCGGGTCGATATGGGGAGGACGTGTTTTTTTTTGGGACGGGTGAAGACGGGAACGGGCGTGAGAGGAGGAAGGTCTCAGTTACTTGCTCTGTACGATGTGTACAACAATACCCTTAAGTAGCTCCTGAATTCTTATCCTATACCCTCGTATCGTGAGCCTCGGGAGAAACTAGAGCTGCTGTCTCCTTGCATGACGAATCGTGACGATGTTGCAGCTGCGGAGATGTAGAGATCGTGATGAGACACAGAGATGGTATTGAGACAGCCGATATGCCTTCCCGTAAACTTGTTATATTGAGCTTCTCCGTCGATAGATCTTGAAAATTACCTCAGTCTGTCTAGCTAGCTCCTGCGTACCAACTTACCTATGCAACCTTCTTCGCCGCTCGAACCGCAAAGGCGTTGCAAATATCCGTAAAAGAGTACCAAATAGCATACACAGGGATAAAAACCCAAAGCATATTGAAGAAGACGAGATACACCCACATATACATGAAGTTACTCCCGTCAAGATTCAAGTTCCCCGTCAGCCACTCAGGGCAAAACGTCATGAAGCCTTTTAACGGAGATGGGTAGATCAGCAAAGGTTCAAAACACATGATAGAAGAAGAAAAGAAGAGGAAGAGGAAGAGGGGGGAACAAAAACCCACCACCGTAAAGCTCGCACGTAGCCAACACAACCATCCAGAAGCTCGCCCTCGAATCAGCCCTGGAAAGGAGGTAGCAGACGTAGCACGCAAGCGGCCCGTCCACGAAAACAGTCAGGAGCTCTAGACTGACGACGCCGAGATCTGCACCGGCCCACCTCCTATCCGCCCTCGCATAGACCATCCAAAGCAGAGCGAAGGGATTCGATCCTCCGGCCTGCGGTCCGACCACCACTCCTCCTCCTCCTCCATCTCCGTAGCCGAGGAAATTCTCCGGCGTGGGGTAGTAGAAGATGCTGCTGCTGCTGTTGCCGTCGTCGCCTCCCAAGGACGAAACTTTCCTCGCGGAGAAGAAACAGTGGTAGAGGAAACTCCCCTCCAGTATAAAGTGGCACAGCGCGTCGGCCATGTGCCACGCAAAGAGGAACCGCACCGACGTAGACGCCGAGGCCGGCAACGCTCGTCGAGAGGCCCAGTACGCCGTTGCCGCCATCGCTACCGTCGATAGCAGCGATAGAAGCGTCGTGCGGTCGAAGAGGTCCGGCGGCGTGGCTTCCATCGTTCGGGGTTGGCGAGAATGAGATAGCAGGTGGTGCTTGGGAAAGAAATGATGGCTTTGCTTTTCAATCTTGCTGCGTTTGTAGAATGTTCTTTGAAGTTGAAGTTGAGATTGAGGCTCGTTGGGGTGGTGCCGTGGTGGTGATTTGGATGTTTGATACCCGGACAGGGTTCACTGGTGCGACAGGCTACCCTACGCCATGATCAAGGTGGCTACCAAACATTGCTTCACTAAAAAAGAGGAGGGAGCGTTACTGAAAAAAGGTTCGGTATATTTTTCTGTAATCTCTGGTCTCTGCTTAAGTATTTCTATGAATCGTGTCTTCAATAGAAAAGGAGAGGACAAAAAAGAGAACTATTGCCGCGAAATGCAAAAGAAATGTGATCCGACAGAGACAGGATTCGAACCTGTGAGGCCGAAGCCATATGATTTCTAGTCATACCCATTAACCACTCTGGCACTCTGCCATTTGTTGTTGAGGACTACCTAATTTTTTGATACTATATACCTAAAAGCAAAAACGTGAGCTTAGAAGTGGAATTACAGATCTCCGTCCCAGCCATTGAACATCACAAGAAGCAAACAGCGTCCCTCATTAGATTGAATCCCTCGAATCCAGACGTTTCTACCGTCACCACATACCATTACCCCAATCACCAATCGATCCCGAGACAAAGCGAGGAACCAAAATCGGCAGACGCCTCCTGTATATATATATACCTATATAAATGTGCGCCTCTACCCCTAGGTATCCCACTCCTTATATCCCTTTTGCTTCTGCCTCGTGTTCCAGCCAAGCTTCCCGCTAATGCTATTGATCCAATCCTCGCTACGCCTTCCCTCCGTCTGGACCGACGCGAAGGGGTACCTGCTCGCACTGATGGTGACGTAGTCGCCGGGCCTCAGCTCGATGCGCTCGCGGCCGTCGAAGCTGGCCCAGGCCGCCGTCCGCGCGTTGTACGGGACGCCAACGCGCAGCACGATGGTGTCCGGGAGGATGATGGGCCGGAAGGTCAGCGTGTGGGCGCAGATGGACGTCAGTAGCATCACCGGGTTCTCCGGGTGGCAGAGAGAGCCTCCGGCGGCGAGGTTGTAGGCTGTTGAGCCCGTCGGCGTAGAGACGCAGATGCCGTCGGCGAGGACCGAGGTGAAGTGCTCGTCGTCACCGAAGAGCTCCGTGTATGACATGGCTGTCTGTCTGTTAGAAAGAAAAAGGAGGTAAAGAGACAATGCTGCTTAGCACAAGGGGGTGCTCACTCGGGTTCGGACCACGATCGACAACAATCTCGTTGAGAATCTCATAAGTCCCGTCCGGACGATGGCTGGGCGCGTCGTCGCGTTCCTCACCAATCAGCTCCTCGACCAGGTCCCTCTGGCGATGGGCCGCGGCCTCGTCCTCGTCAGAGTGGCCGTCGCCGCCATTGGTCAGGGGCTTCTTTCGGATACTCCTCATAATGGTCGTCTCGAAGCGCAGACGTAGGCTCACGGTGACGCCCTTATTGAGGGCCGAGTCGAGCGTCGGGGCGAATTCGTCAAAGTCGAACTTGGTCAGGAAGCCTAGACTGCCGAGGGCGAAGCTCAGGACGGGCGGCACGATGCGCTGAAACAGCCAGCTGGCATAAAGGACGGTGCCGTCGCCGCCGAGGGTGACGACAAAGTCGAACATGTGCGGCCGCGACCGGCACATGGCATCGTCCCAGTAACGCAGTCGGCGGCCTACACCGGCACGGGAGGCCTCGTCTTCCGGGTAGCTGGCGGCGGCCTCTTCGACGAGACGGGCGGCGTCAAACGTCTTGTTAGCCTGGAGCTTATCCTGGACGTAGACGACGTAAGGGACGTCGCGCCCGCTGTCCAGCAGCCAGCGCGTCAGGTCTCTCGCCTTGGCTATGAGATCGCGGTCGTGGATCTTAGCCAGGACAAAGATGGTCTTGACGCGGAAGCGGATGCGCATGCTGCTAAGCCGTCGGCTCAGCTCCCTGACGCCCCAAGCCATGTCGCTCAGCTGCTTCTTGGTCAACATGCGGCTGTGGACGGCGTCGTCGAACGGGGAGGTGTCGAGCTCCGGCAACCGGTCGGTCGTCATCTGGCGAGTCCAAGCCTGCTGATCGGCCTGACCGACGTAGGCAGCATCGAAAGAATTGGGGTGCAGCGTGGCGCGCTGCTGCGCCGGCACCGACGGCGCGGGACTCTCGGCGATTGGCGTCGGAGTACCGTCGCCGGCGTCCTTGGCTCGACGCTGAGAGTCGAGGAACTGATGGACGAGGCACTGATCGCGGCGAGCGCGTGGCAGCATCGCCTCGGAGGAGACGAGCGAGGCCTTGCGGCGGTAAGGGTTTGCCGGGTCAAAGGTGACCTCGACGGCCTTTGTGTCGTCGCCGTCATCGCCGTCGTCATCGCGGACGCACTCTTCGCCTTGATCGCGCTTCTCCTCCTCCAGCTGTGCCATGGTGAGTCTGAGGTCGAGAAGGGGCGCGCATTCGAAGAGCCCTTTGTCGGCCGAGTCGGCCGTTGGTTGATATTACTCCGGTCGCGCGATTCGCGCTGTCCCGGCCTACCGGAATCCGCACTAGGAGGGTATGTATGCCGTCAGCCACGAAATCGTCACTCAAAGTCAGATTGGTGATTAGTCATCACATACCACTCATCACATTCCCGATGACGTAATTACGCCTTGAGGCTTGCATCTTGGCGACTCATCGACTTTGAGATCTTCATCACCGATAGCTATCATCTTTCCCGTCGCCATGAAGAATCTCGTTCTCGTAGGCGCCTGCTACCTGGACACAATCCTCAGGCAAGCCTTAACCAACACGACCACAATGGCCGTCTTCCGTCTCTCATGCCAGCAGCAGCGTCCCGCACTATCCTGAAGAGGACTCTAAGCTGCGAGCAACAAGCCTCGTCATCCGCCGGGGCGGCAACTGTGCCAATACGCTCGAGGTGCTCCAGCAGCTACTATTGCTTGACGGTGACGGTCATAATGTGCGCCCCCATCTCGTGTCCGTCCTGCCGAGCCGGTCCTCGGCGGCGACGAGGCGCATCATCGCCTCAATGGGCGACGAATCCCCAGTCGACTTCAGCCACTGCCTGTATCGTGACGGTTACGACGAGCCGGCCGCCAGCTACATCATTCGCAGCCAGGCGTCGACCAGTCGCACCATCGTCAACCACAGCAATCTGCCCGAGATGACCGCGGACGAGTTCAACGCGGTCATCAGCGCCCTCGCAGCAGACGACGCAGAGGACGACTCCTGGTGGCACTTTGAGGTAAGACTTTTTGTGTATGTGCGTGTGTGCGTGTGGCCGGATCAGGTCAGCAGACGCTCAGACCGCCACGCACAAAGGGCCGGATCCCAGACACGACGCTGGCCTGCATCCGCCTGCTGCGCGCCCGGCTTCCCACGGCTCGCGTCAGCGTCGAGATCGAAAAGCCCGGCCGCCAGGGCCTCGTCGAGTTAGCGGCCGCAGCAGACGTCGTCCTCTACTCGCGCACCTGGGCCGAGGTAAGACAAGCCGCCTGCAGTACGCAAACATTCTTACGAATAAATGTCCCCTTGTGTCTTTTCTATTTCGCTTAAGACATCGATAGAGCCGCGGTTATGAGTCTGCCGAGGCCTGTCTCACGGGCGAGCATCGACGTGAAGAGTACGGACACAGGGCACGCCCCCTCCCTCGCTCTCCCTTGGCCGTCCGAACGGAATACAACTGATCTGCCCCTACGGATTAGGTCCCTTGGATTATGCACCTGGGGTGCAGACGGAGCTGCGGCCATGTCTCAGCCCTTCGGGAAATGCCTCCGTTTCCCCGTTCAGCACCGGCCGTCAGGAATTCCCGTGGTCGAGTATGTTGCACGTCCACCCCCCCTTTTCCAATCGCACCAACAATGCGCTGATCGTTTTGTTTTTATATTCCTCAGCACCATTGGCGCCGGCGACACATTCCTCGCCGGAGTGCTGTACGGCCTGTTTTGCCGGCAGACGACAAGGTGGGATGTCAGCCGGACGGTGCGCTTCGCCGTCGATCTAGCGACGCTCAAGGTGCAGCGCGAGGGCTTCACCGGCCTCGGCCCCGACGCGTTAGCCGCTGCTGGCTGACGTAGGTATTTCATCGATGGGCGGCCGGAAATCAAGGTTCAAGACCCGAATAGGGGGGGCGTCTGCTCACACTTCCCGGACGGACCCCTTGCCACCGGTCTGAGACAAAACGAAAGAGACATCATCGTCAGTCTGCAGACTGCGGCGGGCCGACGCCTTGTTGTCTTCCATGCTATGGCCGACGGCCGTACGGATATGTGTATGTATGGGGCGTGCGAGAAGTATGTATGCACGTACGGATACATGGTAAGTATGTGTATAGGTATTTACGGACATGCTGGCCGCAGCACAACTGTTTGCTAGTCCGTTTCTTCTTGCTCTTTTCAGCATATTGTCTTTACCACGCATGTTTGATGTACGTTTTCCCTTTCCCTTCTTACTGCACCGGGCCGTCGTCCGATGAGTGACGGAAGAAGGATGGCCTTTCACGAATAGCAAGCAACATACGAAGGATGCAAAGAAGGAATCTCACTTCCACTATCCGTACGCCCGAAGCCCATCCGACGCCTATTCCGACGCCCTTCCAACGCCCGTCCTTCTCCAACGGTTGATACCATACCTATCTAACCCCAAGACCGATTCCCCCAACGCCAAAAAGTTGTACCTATGAGTGAAGGGGCAGGGGGGGGGGACGTCATCCATTTTCCCCCATCGGCGTAGTCCCCAAGCCCAACACCCAAGAAGCAAGCCAATAGAAGCATCAGAGAATGACGCAGCTGCAGCCGCCAGTAGCATTCCCGGCGCCAGAGCATGGCGGCGGCCTCACCCGTGCGGGAGGCAAGCCGTGTCGGCACTCGAAGCAGGTGTACCTCTCATTCGGGTCGAGAGGGCTATGCTGGCACTTGAGGCCCTCCTTGCAGTTTCCCGCTCCGGGGCGCGACTTCTGCGCAGCCTCTTGGCAGAGACTCGGGGTCGTCGTTTCCCATTCTTCGGTTTTGCAGCGGATGCAGCGTCGGAAGAAGATTATGCGGGTGCACATGGTTGTGAGGGTTCCGGGGGCGTGGGAGGATGAGGATGGGTTTCGAAGGTGAGTAGAGATGGGTGAGAGACGTTGTCTTCTTGATTTCTTTGTATTGTCGCTGTGTATTCTTGCTCGTAGGCGTTGATAGAAGCGAACAGGTTGGATGTAGAAGATTCTCTTTACGATTCCCCCGCCTCAACCTTCTCTCTCCCTCTTTATATATAGGTCGACGGAGAAGCCGCGCGTCCAATGGCTCGCTATGGAGCAGTTGTTTCCCTAGCCATGACGAATCGTCGTTGACGAAGGGAATATAGATGATAACCTCCCCAAACGAAAGAATCGTGAATGAATAGGTGACGCCGGGGTTCGAGGGATGGAAGTTGAGGGTTCGTGATGGAAGAGGGGGCTTCTTAGGGAGATCGCCTTATCTTTCACGGTGAAAAGGAAGCTTTGGAGAAAGAAGTTTGTTCTTTTTCTTTCCTCCCTCTGAGTTGCTTTATGACGAGGGTTCTCTTTAAGAAGTCATGTTCATCTCCTCAGCCTTGTTATCATCTGTTTAATATGTATGTAGACGTTGTGATGAATGGGCTTGTTAATAAGTAATAGGTTTGCTAGAGGGGAGGCGTATCGTAGGATGGTCTGCACCTCACGGCTTCTGTTTGTCTCTCTCTGCTTTTGTTCTTCTTCTTCCTCTGCGTGACGAAGAGGACAGAGGTAGATGGAAGATGTACGTTATCTTGATACGGCTCACGGGGGACACGTGGCAGACGACAACGACAACGTGGAACTCGCTGTATGTATGTTTGTAGGTATGTATGTACGAGCGATGGTGAAATCTCATGGCGTGTATAGTAGGGACGCTGTCATCCAATTACTCTTCATCGACTACCTCAGTATACGCATACATATCATGATATCACAGCGTGAGCATGGCGCAGTGAATGGAGGCCAATCCTTTTCATCTGGCTGACGGTCTCCGCGTTTGTATTTCTTCATTCAGGCAGAAGGATTGCGTGTCAGTCAGGAGTCATGCGTTCACATATGTACATACGTCTAGTAGTAGGTAGTTGTGTATCCGTATGGCCTGGCCGGCTTCGTTGCTCGGCCCCCGCGGTGCAACGCCGGAAGAAGGGGAGGATGATGGGCAGATATCCCAACCCGGTATGCATGTAAGTACTCCGTAGGTTGTATGTTTGTGCGTCTGTGTACTACTCTTCTCATCCTCTCTCGTTCTCGGCTTCGCAAGACGCAGCATTGATTCGTTCCCGATGTACGATTCTCGTATGTATGAAGAGGGAAAGCCGTACGGCAGGGTAACAGGTTGAAGCCCATACCGTCACATGATGAAGAGGGAACGACGTCCATATCCGTACAATGATACGTATTGCAGGTACGAGAATCTAGAAATGTTGAGAGAAGAAAAACGACACAACCCGCTCCTCGGCTAGGACGATGAGAAGAAAGGGGGAGCAGCAGCGGGGAAGAAAGAAAGGGGAAGAAGAAGAAAGGGTGGGTAGGAGGGGGGAAAAGTGAGCGGCTAAGCAGAAGAAAAAAGCATGTCTTTCATGCCGTGGCAACTCACCAAAAGCAGCATCGCCATGGGTTTCCTCTCCTCTCGCGTGACGGGGGCGGAGCGGAGGAGGCGAGAGCATAGTATCCGTACACGGGGACACGCGGATATATGCCCGTACTCAATAACGTTGTATCGTTGTATGTAAGTATGTATGTAAGTAAAAGTGCGTGCAGCCTGTCTCTCTTTACACACACACACTCTCTCTCTCCGATGGTCAGCCTACGGGAGAGTTCCGCGTATATGGACGGGACATGTACATATGTATGTGTGCATGCGTGTACGGATATGTGTGTCTATAAGTTGACACCAATGCACGGAGACGACAAACATTCAACCCTCAGCCCTCTTACAAAAGGAGAGTTAAAAGGGCTGAATGAGGAACGGAAAAAGGCACAGAGATAGATAAAGAGGCGTCAACACCTGATCACTTGCTTTTTCTTCCTCCCCCGCCTCGTCTCCTTTCAATCACTTTCCACATTCGGGATGCCTGTCATAGCGGTCAAGCCTCCCGTCTCGAGAAGAGTCATAAAGAGAGACACGGGGCCGGGAGGAGGAGGAGTCGTCTAAGAAGGAAGGAAGGTATTGAGTCGAAAGGAAAAGACAGGAAAGGGAAAAGAAGGAAAATAAAAAAAAAAAGCAAACGAGGTCATCGTCGTCGTAGTTGGTGGTGGCTTTTTTGTTGGGGGGTCAAGTCGAGTCAAGTTATCATGGTTACTGACTATCCGCGCTTACCTACTTGCCTGGCTGCCTGAACTTCCCTAAGGGGGTGTATACCTAGGAGAAGAGAAGAGAAAAAGCCACTTGTTAAAGACATGCAGTCAGGGCGCAGCATGTGTGTGACCCGCGTTTTCTTTCTTTCTCGATCCATGGCGGCGGTTATGGATAATGTTAAGAAAGGGGAGGGGGGGTGTGAGTAAAGGGGTTGAGTAGAGAGAAAAAGGGGGGGCACGGGGCGTGGATTCAGTGTATCCGTGGACCTGTAAAAAGTCATCTTCGACGTCTGGGAAGGGCTATAAAGGGGGGAAGAGGCCGTACGGGATAGTGTACATATAGTAAAATAATGAGACCGGGGTTGTGATGCTAAAAGAAAAGCTCTGTGTTTTTTTTTTCTTCGCATCCCCCCGCTAGAGAAGCGCTTTTTGAAAGAAAAAAAAAACACACACATTCATTCCCAGGCTCTCACAAAGCGGTATCTCCTTTAGCATACCGTTGGCGTTACACCTTGGAGTTGCTCATCGAGAGGAGGGAACGGAGACACGGGTATATATTAATAGTCATAGATGGCTTCCTTGATACGTCGCTTCTAAAAGAAAGGGAAGAAGAAAAGTGAGGATGGAGACCTTAGTACCCGTTAGAACGGGTAGGTATTATTGTGAGTTTTCATTTACGGATATCCGTACTCTACGACGTAAACCCGTGTTGTATGTACTA
The DNA here is from genome assembly GCA_003339455.1 of Ophiocordyceps camponoti-leonardi (nom. inval.). NCBI lineage: Eukaryota > Fungi > Ascomycota > Sordariomycetes > Hypocreales > Ophiocordycipitaceae > Ophiocordyceps > Ophiocordyceps camponoti-leonardi. Next base: position 25,536 of record PDHP01000105.1, on the reverse strand, counting down.
TTCTTTTCATCGAGCGGCATTTTTCCATCTCGTCATCACCTCTTCAGGTAAAAGCTGAAGCTTGAAGGCAAGGAGAGGGGCGACGGGGGGGACTGAGGAAGGGGGGGGAAACGCGCCACACACGTCTCACGGTCTCATTAACGCGCGCCGGGCTCTCTCTCCTCCAAGGCAATAGCCGTTAATGTACTGTATGTACGGATAGTATGTACTCCGCAGTCCGCTCCCTTTTGCCATCCGGATAGAGGGAGTCGGGCCGGGGCTTACACATTCATTCATGTCTTCTTCCAGGTAAACAGTTCTTTTCACATACATACATACATACACACGCGCCAAGCTGGTAGGCTGGCAGGCTGGCAGCTTGTTAGGCGAATATGCGTATGTACATATGGATGGAGAGAGAAAGACGAATGGATTATACATCGTCATCCCCGGACGCCGTGCCTGTTGGATGCGAAACCGTCGGCGGAGGCAGCGGCGTGGCCGTAGCCCATAGACCACGGATACTACGGATACGGCTGGCGATGCTACCATCGGCCAATCAGGCACCAATTCATTAGGGGAGAGGGAGGTGAGAGGAGACAGCGCTGTTCCAAGACCCAATATGTACAGCCAAGTCAGTCCAGTCCAGTCCAGTCCAGTCAATCCATCAATCAATTCAATCAATCACGCGCTAGAAGCCCCCCATTCGAAAGATCTACTTTTACTGGGCCGGCCTGCCCTTGTTTTGCCCCCCCCAGCGGTATCATCGGCCCCCTCGGCGGCGGCGAAGAAGAAGACGGTGACGACGATAGCAACGACGTTAGGTTTTTCCCTTGTTTTTTTTTTTGCCCTCCCCTTATTTTCCTTTTCATAACATTTCCCCTCTTTCTGTCTCTGACTCTTTCTCTGCCGCCCGCCGCCCTCGGCCGGCCCCGGTTGGATTGGCTGGCCTGGGCTGATGATTGTCATGGTCATGGTCATGGTTTTATGCGCGATACGGATGCGGATGCGGATACCGTTGTTAATATCCGTATTTCGTTCGCTTTACGCGTAAGTACCTAATGGCCAGCCAGCACCGCCGCCGCCTTTACCCCCCAGCTTGGCAAGCATGTGCGTGCGCACGGTCGGCATTTGATCGTCGCGAGGAGAGAGAGAGAGAGAGAAAAAGGAAGGAAAACACGCACACACGAAAGGAGACGTGCGATCCTGTGGCTTGGAGGCCTGCATCACTTTTAACACTTGATAGCACGCGGATGACTTCCTACTGATGTCATGTCAAGGAGTCCGCTGCCTGGCTCTCTCTCTCACGCACACCCCCTTCCTCTCGCCTACCTAAAATATACCGTAGCCGTGCATCGTAGCAGCGTCGGAGGAGGAGGCGTTTATACGGATACTGAAATCCCCTAAATAACGTCAACTCACAAGGTTTTTTTCTCCCTCCCTTTTTTTCCCCGCCCTAGAAGTAGTTGAATGACTAGAGGTAAGAAGAGGAAGCGAAGATGAAAAGAAGAGCGGAGAAGAAGACAGGTCCCAGTCCTCCAACACGTTGAAAAGAAAGGCCGGCTTTATAAAGAAGAGGATACGAGCAAAGTAATAGCCCGGTATCGAGAGGAGGAGGAGGAGGAGGAGCAGACTTCACATCTTGATAATAAGGCAGCATCTTTTACAGATATATCCCGTCTTTTTTTTTTTTTTCAATTTTTTTGTCCTCACGAAGGATAACGCCTCGGGACCCATGTGTGCATGCGTATGCAAAATTAGAAGCATGGAACACCAACGACTTACCCCCCCCAAAAAAGCCTTCTTCGTTCGGTCCGAGGGTATCGCGATTCATACTACGGATATCCGCTCCTAGTATCTACGGATACGGATACCAGGGATAAACAACGTAAGAAAGCGGGGGGTAAAAAACAGGAAGAGGGGGGGAAAGGGTAGAACGGAAAACGAGACCGTGAATAAAAAGAGAAGAAGGGAAGGGCAAGAACACACCAGAAAAAAACGCACGACTCATATCTCCGGGTCAAGGGATCCGTAGAAACGGGTAGGTTATTGGAGACGGTGGTGGTGGAAACTTGGATAGAGAGAGCGACGGAATGGGGGGGGGGCCGTGAGCAAAGAGCAGTTGTTTCGTTAGTCTTCTTATTACTCCCCCTTCCCTCCCTTCTTCGCTTATGCCCCTCCCCCCCTCTCCCCTCCGCTCTACTACTAATATTCCGAGACGAAGCTACCAACTTGGGTTTTGTCGGCGTAAAAACCGCTCGCAGAATGTCTTGTATAGCGGAGAAAGATGCAACTTGTGTGTAAGTCAGGCGGGAAAAAGACAGAAGAATATCCGTATGTATGTATATACGGATAGTCAAAGGGTTGAAATCCGCACCTCCCTGGTTAGCAGGTAGCAGGCAAAAAGGGCACCTGATATTGATAACAACAACCTTGCTTGGTCGAGACGGGAGCCGGGACAGGGTAAGCTTCTTGTGCACATTTCACCAACGACGACGACGACGACGACTACGAGAGACAGGGATAGAGACACACCCTCCCTCCTTTTGGTTGCCTTTCTTCTTCTTCTTGTTCTTCTCCCCCACCCAAACCATTATTATCCCGCGCCTGTCTCCGTCCCGTGGCTAACTAGTAGCTAGGTACTAGGTAGGTAGCTAAAACTACGACTGTGACGTTTTTTATTTCTTCCTTTCTTTCCCTCTTAGGCTGTTGGGACCAAGGCATGTGCTTGAGGCGCGCGCGAGAGAGAAAGGGCTGACCTTAGCTGAGCCGAGACAGGAAGAGAGAGTGTGTGTAAGAGGGAAAGACGGGAAAAGCAAGAGTTCGTCGAGTAATGGAAGTTGTTGGTTTTTTTTGTAAGTCAGCGTGATGTGTTCACGATCGAAGGCATGTGTGCTGCCTTGCAAGTTGCGTGTGCCTCTATCCGTAAAACGGCTCCGGTAACGAATAACAGGTAATGGGTACGGATACTCCGTAGGTAGTAGCCAGGTTATATAGGCGTAGCCCGTAGCCAACCTACAGCCACTGTAAGAAGTTCCTATCCAGGCGGGTTGCCTCTCAGCCTGCCTGTGCGTGCCTGAGCCGTCCGGCAATCGCCGCTCCGTATGTACAGTGCGCGCCTGGTTCTTCTGTGTGCGAGGATATGGGGGGGGGGGGCTTGTTGGGCTTGGACTTGGGCGTAGGCGTGTGCGTGTGTGGCAGTGTGGGTGTGTGCGTATAAAGATGGACTTTGGTGGTTGTGTCGTCGTCGCGCGCGTGAGGAACAGAGAGGAGAGGAGGAGAGAAGAGAGGGGGGGGGGGGGGAGAACAGAAGCGCACACACACACCCCTCTAGTTAGAGGGGTATCCGTAGCTTGTCCTGCGACCCCGTAATCCCTACGTTGGGGCTGATTGGCTCCCGTTTCGTCTTGAGTTGAATCTCTGCAGCCCGTCCATCGGGAAGTGCTGGGGGGGCCGATCATGTTTCCGCTCGTTTGGCGCCCCCTTTTTTTTTCTATTTCCTCCCCCCCTTTCTTCTTCTTCTTATGTATGTGTGTAAATCTCAAGGATGTCATGGGTTGAAAGAAGAGAAACCTTAAGTGTACAGCATTTTTCACGAGACATGTTATAGAACACGGAGTTTGTTGCTCTGCCTGCCTTGAAGGCATCAATATATCCATATGATACCCGTCCTTGCTTTGCCCTCCTTTTTTTTCCAAATGATCCCGGTACAAAAGTTCTAGATGCAGAGAAATAGAAAGAGTATGACGATGAGGATTGTGTATGGATAAAGTGAGGAGGAAGACTAAAGTCAGAGGGAAAAGAAAAGACAATAGGAGAGGGGAAAAAAAAACCACGCAGAGAGAAAGAAACGAGAAGAAGGAAAGAAAACAAAGAAGTGATGAAAATCATGCCATGATCCCCGCGCGAGTAGCCTTGCTCGACTTTCTTTTCTCTTCCAAGAGGTATGGAAAAGAGACCAGCCCGGCCGGCGATGATAAGAAAAGAAAGGGGGTAGACGGTAAAGGCAAGGCATGGCAAGGCAAGGCAGAAGAAGACAACGCGCAATATCGAGGATACAAGGAGGAAGGTGGTGATGTTTGTGGCAACATGATACCTACCTCTATCCGTAATCACACTTTCTTTTCGATGGTCTTTTCTTTCTTTCTTCCTTTTCTGCCCCGGCTAGCCGTCTCCTTGTCGAGGGAGTACCCAGTTTACAAGGACCTAAGTAGTATGTAGTCTGGCTGGTCCGCCCGCGGTCGGCCGTTGGGTCTTGGGATTGGCTGGCTTATGCTCACGGGCGGCGTTGGGTTAATAATGGAATGGTGCAAGGCGTAGGTGGATACATCCGTAGATGCATGCTTTGCTCTACCGCCCGTGCATGCGCTTTTTCCCCCAGCTAATACCTACTATCCGTACATACATACATCACTGTTACTGTGAGGAGAGTCAGAGGGGGGAAGCATTCAAGTGGCACTGGCCGATGCGTGTGTGCTATGTATCCGTAATGAGGTGCTAACAGACTATCCGTAACAGTATGATGAATGAATGAATGAGCCGCCGCAGCCTTGTTGCTATTAGTACATCTACTTATTACCTACCCACTCCATATCCTTGCCATGACTACAACCACCCTCCCCTATCCGTTACGGCGGAGGATCCATATCCCATAAGTATTACTATTTTCCGCACCCTATTTATCTATTTTCCGTATCCCCTTCTAAATCGAGGGTACTCGCCATACGACCGAGTAATCGACCCCGTACTAGCCTACGCTACCTAACTTTAGTATAAAGGTATAGCGGATTAGAAAGTTACTCGTAGTACTATAATACCTCTTATTTTTTTAATTCTCCTTAATTAAAGCTATAGTACCCGGTAGGATTAGAATTACGATTAATCGCTATAGGCTAATTCGTTTAAAAAACGTATAAAAAGTAGATCTTACGAGATTCGCTACGAATTTATAGCCTATTAATTAATCCGTCTTTCTATCTATATATATAAGGTAGCGGTAATAAGGCCGACTATAATCTCTTTATATAGGTAGCGGTAGTAAGGCTGGCTGGATTACTTTATACGTATAACGCCGGCCTAATTACTCTATACGTATAGCGCTGGCCTAATCCCTCTTTATAAGGTAGGGCTGGCTATAATCCCTCTATATAGGTAATAGTAGTAAGGCCGGCTATAATCCCTTTATATAGGTAGCGGTAGTAAGGCCGGCCGGATTACTCTATACGGGTAGCGCTAGCCTAATCCCTCTATATAAGGTAGGGCTGGCCGTAATCCCTCTATATAAAGTAGGGCTAGTTATAATCCCTCTTTATAAGGTAGGGCTAGCCTAATCCCTTTTTATAAGGTAGGGCCGGCTATAATCCCTCTCTTTTTCTATCTTTATATACGAGGTAGCGGCGTTAAGGCTATAATCCTAGGTAATAGCGTTAAGGCTAGCCGTACTATAATCCTTATATATAGCGTACTAGTATTAAGGCTATTAATCTATATATATAGGTAGTAGATTATAACTATAATCCTAGGCGTAGCGTTAATATTAGCCGTAATCTCTCTATACGGGTAGCGCTAGCTATAATTACTCTATATAGGTAACGCCGGTTATAATTCCTACGAGGGAAGTAGTTAATAATACCTACGAGGGAGGTACTTACTATAATACTAGCGTTAACGCTAGCCGTAATTCCTACGAGGGAGGTAATTAGTAATACCTACGAGGGAGGTACTTATTATAGTACTAGCGTTAACGCTAGCTATAATCCTTATATATAAGGCTATAGCCTTCTTAAGGCTACTAAGGTACCTATTAAAGCATAGGTAAGGCCGGTAATAATACCTCCTATAGAAAACCTATTAATAGCTCTTCCTATTATAGAGTTAAGGCTAATCGTAATACCTTTAGTAAAGGTACTACTCTACTATTTCCCCCCCCCCTCTTCCTCTTCCTCTTCCCCTTCTTCTTCCTTCCCTTATAGGTCCTTATAGCGATCTCGATCGCGGTACCTTATCCTCGTCTTTTAAAGTTATCCTCTATATACTCTATAAGAATAGTCGAGAGCTTACTTATAACGATTACGGTAGTTAATACTACCTACCCCTATAGGCGCGGCTACTACTACCGCTATTATAGGATTATCGTAATTTATTATTATTATCGTCGGGAATTCGGAAGGGTTAGAGGATTAGGGGTATAGGTAAAGGGCTATTAATCGAGATTCTAGGCTGGCTATAAAGGTTTTAGACGATATTAGGATCTTAGATTCGAAGTAATAGCTTTTCGAGATCCTACGTAAGTAAGTTAATAGGTATTTCGAAGGGTAGAATTAAGGATAACCTATTAAAGGCTTTTTAAACTATTATCGTAGGTAGTAATTAGGCTAAAAAAGGGGAATCTAATCCCGGAGGCGTTATAGAATCGTATAGGTATAAGGAAGGCTATATTATTATATAAAACGGCCTATATAGGGCTTTAAAGGAATAATCTCTCGACTTTATAAGGGTATTATAGCCTTAGTAAGGCGATATTAATAGGTAAGTAGATTAACTACCGTATACGAGATTTTAATAAGTAATTTACCTAGCTAGGCCTAGCTAAGATATAATTAATACTATTTAAGCTATTATTCGGTAGCCTTCTTTAGATAGTATTATTTCTTACTAGCGATTATCTAAATAATAGCTTCGTAAAGGTATAGAAGGTTATTAATACCGGTTAAAAGATAGGATTTAATATCCTTATAGGCTATTTCTATAGGGTTATTAACCCTTTAACCGAAGTTTCTATATTATAAAATATAGTAAATAGCCTACTACTCCCTCTACGGTATATATTCCTTCGAAATATATTTAACGATTAATACTTAGTATTCTTTATAGGTATTATCGAACGTCTTTTATACTATATAAAAGCCCTTTTCTATTTTAGTATAAATAATAGTCTTCTACGTAGAAAATATACTTTTATAGCTATTAGGGTTATTATCGGGGCCTTAAGGAGGATTACTATACTCGGCTTCGTTTTATATAATATCTCGGGAGCTATTATTCTCGTATATATTATTATCTTTATTATTATTATCGTCGTCTTCGTCGATAATACTAGGTTATTTCTAGTACTTCCTAATTCTTACCTAAATATTATTATTAATATAAAAGATATAAAGCTATTACTATATATTAGCGAATATAGATAAAAGGGTATTCTTAAGGGCTATCTCCTTATTTATAATAATTATATAAGGTTTTTTCGTATAAACCTAATAATAGAGATTCTTAAGCTCTTTATAAAGCTAGTCGAAACCCTCCCTTTTTTCCGTATTAATAAGACCCTAGGTAAAATTAGCTAAGCTCTTTTAGTTAATAATACCTATAACTTAAAAAAGATAAAGCTTAAAGCGGTTAGTATTATACGTATTATTTATACCGAGGACCTTTAGGAAATAATACTATATCTTTTTATACTAAGGGTAGGTTTAGAAAACCCCCTTAACCTTATTATTATCGTTAAGTTTTACGATATACTTAATATTACCTTTTTATAAAAGGGCTATAAAGGCTTAAATAGCTATTTTATTACCTAGGACCTTTTATCGGATAGTCTACCGGTTATTATAAACGTTTTATTAATAAAAATACCGTTTTAATAGTTTTAACTAATCCCTTACGATAGTATTAAGCTCGCGGGTAGGTAAAGCCCTATATTTCGAAAGGTTTTTCTCGAGGTCTTTTTACTTAGTTATTCGGCGATAATAAAGGTTATATACTAAAGGATCGATAAAAGGCGAATAATTATAATAACTATAACCTTTACTAATATAATACGTTTATTTCTACTCTATTAAGGGGGAGGCTAAGGCTTTAATTCTAAAAGGATAATTAATCTTCTATATTAAGGCTTTATATAGCCTTATACTTATTAAAGCCTTATCCGGGCTATAATTATAAAGAAAATCATAAAACGAAGGAAGTAATTAACTATTAAAATCTTACTTCTTATTAAATTAATCCTTTATAAGGGCGGTATTATTTTCTTAATAAAAACCCTAAAGGAAGTTATATAAATCGTTAAAGGAGTTAAATAATAATAATAATAGCGGCGGCGGGATTTTTATAACTTCGTTAATAGTAAGATAGTCTATTATAAGGGTAGTAAAGCGGAAGAATTAGTAGAGAGTAAGGAGAACGAGGTAATAGGATTTTAAGCGGAAAGAGGTAGCGAGGAAAGCAAGGTAATAGGATTTTAAGCGGAGAAAGGTAGCGAGGAGAACGAGGTAATAAGGAGAACGAGGAGAGTAAGGTAATAAGGAGAGCGAGGTAATAGGATTATAAGTAGAGAAAGGCAGCGAGGAAGGCAGCGAGGAAGGTAGTAAGGAGGTAGCGAGGAGAGGTAGCGAGGAGAAGTAATAAGGAGAATCTTATATCTCCCCGGTAACGAGGTACTTCTAGGATTATAAGTAATTTCCTAAGGCCTCTAGGACTTTATACCGTAGATAGGTAGTATAGGCTAGCGCGGGGTTACCCGACCTAGTAGGGATATTAGTATCCTAATCTAGAAGGGGATACGGAAAATAGATAAATAGGGTACGGAAAATAGTAATACTCTATCCTATCCTCCTCCCCTATCCTCCTTTATCCCTTTCTATCTATTCCCTCGTAAGTAAGGTGCCGATAGACATACTTATTACGTTAATATAGTATAGTTAGCCTGTCGATTCCAGGCTACCAACCTAGGGAGGTAGGCTAACGGGATCCGAGTATTATATTAAGCCGACTATAAACCCCCTATATTATCCGACTATAGCCCTACTTTTTCCTTACCTTATCTTCTTAGTCGTATTACCTCTTAACTACCTTAGTACCTCCTTAATAAAGGTAGTTACCTCCCCCGACTATAGATATATCTATTCTATTAATTATATAATTATATTAATAACTACTTTAAATTAGTTTAGATATATATAGAGGTAAAACTCTAAATTCTAGATTTTATAATATATTTTTAAATACTATTATAATTTTTTCCTCGATATTATTAATTAAATTAATCGGGAGTCGATTTAGAATTATTAAGGAAATAAATTAATTTTTTTTCTTTATTTTTTTTTAATCGTATAATATATTATTATTACCTTATTATTATTATACGTTTATATATTACGATTATTATAATACCTTATTATTATTATTTATTTTTTTTCCCCCTTTAAAAAGAAAATTTTTTCTCTTTTTATTATTATTATCCTTATAGGGAAGTATTTTTAAATCTTATTAGAATTAATTCTATATTAGTTATATATTAAATTAATCCGAATAGTATATAAGAAAAACGAATTTTATAAACGATACTTAAATAAAGGTATTAGGATTATAGTTAAACTATTACTTAACTATACGTATAATAATATAAATAATCCTAATACGTATACGAAATAATTTAAAACTAACTTTAGTAGGATAAGCGAATTATCCTCGTCCTAGGAGAGGTATACTACCGTATAAAAGAGTTTAAACTCCTCTACGTTAACGTAAGTAATTAGGATTCGATCCTAAATAAGTTCCTAATTAATTCTACCTAGGCTTATTAATTTTCCTCCGAGAGCGCTTTATACTATTATCTAGAGATAGCCTACGACCTACGAGTTAAGTATTATAGGTTAAGTATTAACTCTAGGGTAGCGTAGGGTATAATAAATTATAAGTTAAATATAGAATAGATTTAAAACTAATTTAAAAGTTAATAAAAAATAATTTAGGCTAGTATTAAAATATTATATTTAGCGTACGGCTAGGCTAATCGCCTAGAAAGCTATAGTACGGGGTATAGCCGCCTATACTTATAATACTGCCCTTATAGGCGCCTATAATAGCTATTTACGCGGCTACTTATACGTATTTATAAGGGTTAGTAGCTTAGGCGTAGGCGGCTATACTAGCCGATACCGATATTTATCGCCTAATTACTATTACCGCCGCCGATAATAAGGAAGATATATATAGAATTAAAACCCGAATATTTTAAGATAAGTACTAAATTAATTCTAATAGGATAACGAGGAGGAGAATAATAAGGATTACGTCGACGATAATAATAAGGAAGAAAAAAAGGATAATAATAATAATAATAAAGATAATAATAATAATAACGATAATAACTAGGGTATAGTATATAGAATTAAATTCCTATTATTCTTTAATTAGTACTAAACTAATTCTAGCTAAATAATAACTAGGTTATATCCGACTTCGCTAGTTTTAATAATAATAATAATATTATTATTATTAATAATAATAATAATAATAATAATAATAATAAAAATATAGGGGGTATAGTATATAGAATTAAACCTAAATCGTTTCCTAATTAATACTAAATTATTTCTAGGTATTTAGGCGATTATCGTTTAATAATAATAATAATAATAACGATAATAATAATAAGATAGGTAGTATAATAAGTAGAATTAAAAGGAATTTACTTAGTAATAAATACTAAATTAATTCTAGGTTTTTAGGCGATTCTCCTCTAATAACGAGGATAATAATAATAATAATAAAGTCGATAATAATAAATAGGGCGGGATTATAAACGAATCGGAGGAAGAGTAGAGTAGTTTCGATAATTAATTATATATAAGGGGCGGGCGCTATAGCGTTTACCCTACTACTCCCTAGATAATTAGCATTAATTAACCCTTATTATAGAGATAAAACCTCGTATACGTAAAATATAAACTAAATTAATTCTAAAAGAATTTTAAGCTAAGAGGAATATAATAGTAAATTAATTCCTTTAGGGTAGGGTTTATAGGAAAGAAAATCTACCTAATATTTAGGAAATATTCTACGAGTATATATAGAGTATATATATAGATAAATATATATATATATATATATAAGTTTAAATATAAGGATAGGTATATATATATATATTTTAAATCGATTTAAAACTAATAATAATTATATAAGGAAATAGTTTTACTAAATCTATTATTTATATTATATTTGTTTTTTTCTTTCTTTTCTTTATTCAAGGCTATTTTTAACCTTAATTTCTAGAGATTTAGATTTTTTTTTAGTATTTACCTATTCCTCGTATAAAAGGAGTTTTAAAAGCGGCTACCCCTTATAAAGGGGGAAGGGGGAGATACCTTAATACGAAAATCGCCCTACGTTTTATATAAAGGCCCTTTAAATTAATTTTAATCTATTTCTAAGGGAGAAGTATAGACTTTTTATAAGTACTTAATTTACCTATTTAATATTTATAACCGTATTTTATAAAGGAGATAAAAATTTTCTAAGTTTTTATTCTACTAGACCTTTTTTTTCTTTAGTAGAATTAATTTACGATTATTTTCTTTTTAATCCTAAATTAATTTATAATAATATTTTCCTACGAGTTTATAATTATTAATAAGGATAATATTTCGAGGATAGTTTTAGATTTATTCTAAAGAGGTTAAGAAAACTTAAAGCTATTACTAAAGGCTAAAAGGGAGAGGGAAAAAGAAGAGGTAAGTAAAGCCCTTTCGGAATCGATTTATTACCTTTAAATATTTCTTTTTAGATTAATTCGAGTACCCCGCTGGCTAAAGAATAAATCTTTACTATCTTAGGCTATACTTATACTATCGAATTAATAGTTTCCTAGAATTAGAGAAAATCGTACCTTATTATTTCTTGGATAATTTATTCTCTAATAATTCTAGAGTATTTAAAAATAAACCCTAAGGGGATTACCTATATAATTCCTTTAAAGGCCCTTATAACTAGGGAGTTAAAGACTCCTTAGGATAAAATAAGTACTTTAACCTTAAAATTCGAATCTAAATTAATTCCTATTTATTTTAGATTTAGTATTATAAGGTATAATAATTTCCGGGTAAATAAAGCTTAATAGTTTTCTTCGGAGGTTACCCTTATATATAGTATACGTTCTAATATAAGGCGGGTAAGGCTTATAAATTTCTACTAGTAGAGGAATTTTACTATATATCCGTTTTATTAAGAGTATTTAATAGGATATAAGAATAAAGAAAGGAGGTATTTAATATATTTATAAAAAGGAAAGTAATTAAGTATATTTTTAAATTATTTCCGAATTAAATTAAATATAATTCTAATTCTTTTTTTTTTTAATTATACCCGAGTAATAGTACTCGAGTTTACTAAAGGGATATAATATATACTAGTATACGAGTCCTATCGTTTTATTTTTTCCTTTAGCGGTTATAATAAAATTATCTAGTTATTATAATTATATCTAATATATATAAACTATTATTAGGACTAGGGGCTTAGGGAAGTTAGAGAATAATACTTCTTTTATATTTACTAGGATTAGTTCTAACCGTATTCGGAATTAATTTATTAGGTTCTCCGAGGAGAAAACGTTAATAAGTCCGAAGATTATTTCGCTATTTATCCGAATAACTATAGAAAGGCTATTTATAGTAAATTATTCTTTTAAAAAAGGGAATCCCGAATTAATTCTAGTTTAAACGTCGATTATTTACGAAGAGCGGGGGAATTAGTTTAGCGGAATTACGATATAGAGTTTATTTTCTTAATACTAGTAAATAACTCTATTCCCGCGATTATCCTACTATCGTATAATACCTATACTTACCTACTAATCCCCCTAATAAAGATACTATAATAGATTAACGAAGACTTTTAAAGGATACTAAGTACTATAAGATTAAAAAAGAATATACTAAGTAAGTTTATTCCGAATCGATTTTAAATATTTTATTAATTAATTCTAATCCTTTTTCTATAGAGTTAAGAGGTTAAGGACTTCTATTAAAAATATAATATAGGTATTTTATAAAAAGTATACCTAAGTTTTAATAACCTTAATTATATTTAGGCGTTCCTAATAAAGTAAAATACTTTATATAATCCTTTTAGCTTAGATCGAATAGTATTATACTTAGAGTTTTTAAAATAAGAGAAGGATACTATATATTAAGTATATATAAATTAAATCGGATTCTATTTAATACTAATTCTATATTAGTATATTTAGTATATTTTCGATAATAATAATAATTTTCTCGCGATTTATTTTTATTAAGAGTAAGTATATATATTTTTTAAGTCTTTATAATAGAGTTTTAAGGTTAATATAAATTATAAGTATTTATCTAGGAGGAAAAACGTTAAGTATATTTAGGCTTAGTATAACGATAACTATTAATAAGGTATATTCTTATTCGATTTATAACTAGTTATAAATCGACTCCTAATAAGAAAATAGCTTTTCTATTTATTCGGGTATTTACGAATACTAAAAGGGAATCGATACTTACCTTAATATTTTATTAAGTCTACTAGATCTTAGCTAAATCCGGGTAAAAGCTAAAATAATAATATATCTATAGGGATAGGCTTATTAGGATTATATTAGACTAGGACTAGGTATTAATTAGCTATAAGATTAGTTTTTTATTACCTTCGGAAATAGATTAGAACTAATTCTATTTAGTATTCTATTATTATTTTCGGACTCTAGAATTAGAATTATATCCTTAGGAGTAGTATTCGTTATAAATAATCCGCCTCTATAAAGTATACTTCTAAAAAGGTATTAAGAAGTACTATTATCCTAAGGAGTATAGCCTTAATTCCCGGTTCGAGATAATAATAAATTTACTATAGTACTATTTAGAGGAGGATTACCTAGAGCTAATAGAGTATTTATAAAGTAAATACCTAAATCGATTTTAAGTCGTTTATTTAACTAATAAGAAATAATTCTAGCTAAAGTAGGTCTTAATACTTAGGCTAAGTATAAAAAGTATCCTATTATCTAGGCGGGGTTTAATATTTATTATAATAAAATCCCGCTTAATAACTAGAATACTTTATAGGATTATATAAATACTATTAAGGTTTTATATAATATATTTTACTAGTAGAATAATAAATATATTATACTTATAGAGTATATTAAGGTATAAGTAATTCTAATAACCTTTTTAAATTAATTCTAAACTATTTCTAGGTATATAGTTTAGGATTAGATAGTAATTAGCCTTAGTAATAATAATATAAGGTATAACGTTAATATTACCTATAGTAATATATCGATTATAGGGCGGTTTTAATACGCTATTTAACGATAATACTAAAAGAGGTATAAGGAGAGGGCGGAGGATTTAGATTATAAGGCTTAAAGCCTTAAGGTAAGAAGGTCGGATTTAATACTATAGAATACGACGTTTTCCGGGAACTAAAAGAAAAGTAGTCGTAAATCGAATCCAAGTTCGGTAGCGACTATTATAATAGCTAAATAATAAGTAAATATATTAAGGTACTCTATACGAAGATTCTAAGCTAAAGAAGAGAAGAAGGAAAAGAGGAAATAGAAGAGGGAATCCCGCTACCTTTATACGCGGGTAGCGAGGTCTAGATTATATAATAAGGACTCGGGGCAGGTTTCTCCAAGGTCCGTATACGGGGTTAGTAGCTATTAAAGTAATTAGCGTATAATATTACCCCCTAATTAAGGCCTTAATATACGTATTAAAGTTAATACTTATAGGTATACGCCGTTTTTCCTATAAAGGCTATAATATTATTATAATTATTTTTTATATAGTCTTCGTCTACCGTTATAGCCTTAATCTAATATTATAAATTAATAGGAGGTCCTAGGGTAATAGGCTACCGATTATAATATTACTTTAGCGCTATTAGCGTATACTAGAAGTTTTTCGTAGGGTACTATATATTATTAGGGTCGTAGCCTTGCTAAATAACCTAATATTCGAGTTATTATCGTTAACCGGTAATTCTATTCTATAGGATTTAATTAACCTCCTACTCGGGCGTACTATTAACTTTATTAGGCGCGGGTAATAGCTAAATTTAGTCGGATAATAGGTTAATAGCCGTTTTTCGTAGCCGATTAGTATAAAAGAGGTTTATTATTTTATAGGAGTCTAGTAGGTTTAGAATATAATTATACCCCTTTTATATAGTAATTATAAAAGGGCCTAATTATTATATATTAAGCCGGGTTATTAAAGCGATTATACTAAACCCTTTTTTACTAAGGAAGACTTTATTACTAATCGTAAAATCTATAGGCTATTATTTCTTATTAGCTTACTTCTTCTACTACTTTTAGGCTATTATTAATACTTATTAAGCCTATTATTATACTGCCTAAGCCTTTTATACTAGCTCCTATACGATAATTATAGGCGTAAAGTAGTCTTTTAGGTTTATAATAATATTAATCGCGAATAGGTTCCGTATATTCTTACCGAGTATTATAATTAATAGGGTTATATTAATCGAGGTATACTAGGAGGAATTATATACGAAGTTAAGGGCTAGTAAATAATCGCTCTAGTCGTTTTAATACTTCCTAATATAAAACTATAAGTATTAATCTAGGTATTAATTCGTAATTTCGATACTTCCTTACGTTTAAGGGTAAAGAGTACTACTATACTAATACTTTATTCTAGTTAAACGATTAATCTTAGTAAAGAATACTAATATAAAAGGCCTAGTATTATCTATAATCTAGACGAAAGGTATCCTAAAGAAGCGGTATAATAAGCGAAAATACTATACTACTAGGATTTCTACGATATTATTCTTCTTACCGGGTAGGGTAGTAATAATCCTACTAAGCTTATAAACGAAGGTTTAAACGTAATTATACTTATAACGATCTTATAGTATTATCTTTTTATTATAAGCTATATACTCCTAAATAGAGGTTAGGATTAATAGCGGGTAAAGGAGTTTAGGGGTTTTATTATAGGGGATTTTATTCCTTTAATAATCGTAATAATTACGAATATAATAATAAACGTCTTACTTTATATTCGGCTAATAATAATCCTATTATAAAAGCCTAAGTATTTTATTCTAACCGCTATATACGAAGATTATAGGCTTATAAGTAGTATGGATAAGGGTAGTCTATAGAAAAATACTATTAGTTAACTTCTCTAGTACGATTAATTAGCTCCCTTATTAGCCGAGTCCTTATATCGTATTCTTTTATCGGATTAAATTAGCTAAATCCGCGCTTATAAGTATAGTCTCCGTATTAATCGTAATAGAGTTAATAATTACCGGGGTTAGGCTAGGGGTTATAGGTAAATCGAATCTAAGCTTATCCGGTAAGATTATACTAAACGTATACTCCTTTTTCTTTTTAGCCTTAATTATCGGGAGTTTTATAGTCTTCCGTAATAAAGTATTAGTAATTATATTTAAACGGCTAGGGTAATAAAGGAAGTATATATCGAATTAAACTAAAAAGTCGGACTAGTATACCTATTAGATAAATAAAAGCCTTTTAGTTACGAAGTAGATAAAAGCCTTATAATCGGTAATAACGTTAAATTTCTACCCTAAGAATTCGGAATAAAAGTATTTAAGGCTTTATATAATTATAAGGAATTTATAGTCCTAGATTAGATAGGCTTACTTAATAGGGGCTATAGTCTTAGAGAAAAAACTAATTAGTTTTTAGGTTTTATTATTAGGCTACTACTACTAAAGAACTCTAGTTATAGTATTATAGGAGGTATTAGTCTTAAAATAAGTTAAAAGTTCGGGTTAAAAGAAGGTAAGGATAGGAGCTTTTATAATAAGCTTTTTAAACTAGGTAAAAGCCTTATATTAATCGGATCCGAGGGAAAACTCCGAGTCCTTCTTTAATAAATAGTTTAAAGGTTTAATAGTATTATTAGTATAATAGTAAAAAACCCGAATAAAGTTATAAAGACTAAAAAAGGAGCGTATAGCCTTACGATTATAGAGGTCCTTAAATTTCTAGTCGGAGATTATTTATATTTTATAGGGATTAATACTAAGCCTAAAGCCTACTTCTAGTATTATACTAAGGTAGTTAACTTTAATAATATTAAAATAGGACTTTTTAATATTTCTTTAAAGATTCGCTTAGTATAAGCGCTAAATAACCTTATAAATCTCCTTCTAATAAACCTTTTCTTTATTATTATCCGAGTAGATTAGTATATTATTTATATAAGTACTAGAGTAGTAGTCTAGTAGGTTATAAAATTACGTATTAATAAAGTTCTAGAATTAAATAGGCTTAACCTTTAAACTAAAGGGGAGGATTTTCTAATAATATATACTAAATTTTATATAGAATACTATTAAATACTCGGAGTTAGGGTTAAGGCGGAGTCGATAGAAGGCTTAAATAATATTAATCTTAGAAAAGTATTAGGTAGAATAGTATTAAAAAATAATACCTTTTAAAGAAAGTATAAGTAAGACTTAGCTTTTAAAATAATTATTTATCTAGCGGTAGTTAATATAAAAACGGTAGGCTATTAAGTAGAGCTTTAGTATAAAAAGGACGGGGGTAGTATAAGGATTAGTATTAGGCTTAATAAATCCGATCTTTTTTAAATAATTAATAGTTTTTTTTTCTAATAGTAGGTATTTAACCGGCGTCCTATATATAGGAGGGCTAGCCGGGTTTAGGGGCTTATTAAGCTTAAGTCTAATATTATAACTAGGGTAGTAGTCTATTAGGGTATATACCTCTTTCTTACTAAAAAAGCCCTCGAAATATAAAAGGGCTAAAGGAATTATACTATAGACTAGGGCAATATATTCTAGGTCTTCGCCTACTAGGAAAGGAATCTTCTAACCTCTATAAGTAATATTCTCCGGGCTTAGGTAGGCGATCCCTATTATAAAGGGGTTAGGGCTATTATTATTATCTTTAAGGGGGATTAGGGTAATCGGTATTAATAGCTCTAGCTCCTCCTAATATTTTCTATAGGGGTTAGCTTAAAGGGTTATAATTAACTTTACCTAGAGTAATAAGTCGTTTAGTATAATAACGTTAGGATTAGTTAGATTATTAGGTTAAGGTATTATAGTCTTTTTCTTCGGGGGATTAATTAGGAAGGTAATATTAAGATTAGTCTAAGAATATTATAGGATCTTATACTAGTACTTATCCTCTTTTAAAAGCTTATTTCGGTATTTAGTATTAGCTTATATAGTAGGGTTAACTTATCGGCTCCCTTAGGGTAGGCTCTATAAAATAATAGACGGGGAGTATTTAACGAGGGCTAATAGGTTATTAGGCTATATAAGCTTATAGGTAAAATAATCGAGAAGGAGGTATTTCTCGGCTATTTAATAAAGTCTAATAAAAATATCCTAGTTATAATCGATAACCTAGAATATCTCCCGAGGAAATAAACGGCTATTAATTATAAGGGTTATTATAAGGTACTAATATATAATACTAGCTTTATAGCCTTAGAAGTTAATAAGAGGGATTAGGCGGGTAAAAACGAGTTTAGCGCTAAGGCTTTTTATAGCTTTCTTAGTAAATCGGCGGGATATAAGGAGGCGGGTATTTACTCTAGTATTATAAAGAGTAAAGGCTTAGAACCTAATACTATTAATCTAAATTATACTATTAATAATAAAGGATTTCCTTAAACTTTCTTTCTTAGATAATACCTTTAAGACTATTATAAAGACTTTTAATAGCCTTAGTCTTTTCCTAACTCCTTATTATTAGAGTTTTTTTACTTATTTATAAATAGTATACTTAATTACTAAAGGCCTATAACTTTCGGTTAATCTAGGTAATCCTTAGCCTAATAACCCTTCTTATTATATATAAAATAAGTACTATTATCCTAGTAAACTTTCTTTTTAGCCTTAAAAAGGGCCTAGCCCTTCCTTTTCGAATTAATAGGATACTTTTCTTTTTTATTAGTAGCTAAGGAATTACTATAGGGCGTTTAGGTTAAGGGTTAAGAGTACTATTAATAATAAAAGACTATATTTTTAATAGCTTTATAGTATTCCTCGTAGGAAATCTAAGTATTCTTAAATAGCTATAAAAGCCTAGGGTTAAAATTAGTTAGTAAATACTTTAGGAGGATATACTTTAACTAGTTTATTAGAATATAAGCCTTTATTATAATATTATCGAATTCTATAATAAATTAAAAAATATCCTATTTACCTATAAGAGAATAATAAAGCCCTTAAAAACGGTCGATTAATTCTTAAAATTTATTTAGGTTCCTAAAGGCTAATTCTAAACTCTATATTATTTCTACTAAGTAGGAGTAAAAATACTCCTTAGACTTATAGTAGGTTTCTAGTATTTTCTATATTCTACCCTCTAGGCTCTAAAATAAGAATAATATTTAATTTTTTTCGTTATAAAATATTAAACGATTAGTCTATATCTTATTTTTAAGCTTAATAAGGAAGGTATTAAACTCGCCCTTCTTCCTTATAAAAGTCCTAATATCCTTATAATAGGATTTAGCCTTCTCCGAGTATTCTAAGTTAGGGTTATTAATAATCGTAAAGTCTTTCTATACTATTTTATTAATAGGTACGAAGTTTAAGGTAAAAGGCCCCCTAAATATAATAAAGGCCGCCTTCGAGGAATAGTTAGAATCGGCGATTATACGGTCTTACTAAGCCTTTTCTACCTTAAGGGCTATTATCTCCGTAAATAATACCTAAACGTCCGACTAGGCTAAGGAGAAGAAAGTTATTTCTATAGGATTTTAATTAGGGTTTTCTATTAAGGGTAAGGGTATTTAGGCTAAGTCTAGGTTCGATTACTCTAGTCCTTTTAGGGCGGGTAAGGGGTTTTAATCTAATTCTTTTACTAAGGATTCCTACTAAAGAGTCTTTAAGGTAAGTCTAGTAAAACGGCGGATTTCTCTATTAGTTATAGGGTTTAATTCTTAGTTTTATATAGTATTTTCTATCTTTATAAAACGTAAAAGGGAATACGTATTTATTAAATACTTATTAGCGAGGAAAATAAGCTTAGAATAGTATAATAGTTAAATAATAAGTAAATATATTAAGGTATTCTATACGAAGATTCTAAGCTAAAAAAGAGAAGAAGGAAAAGAGGAAATAGAAAAGGGAATCCTACTACCTTTATACGCGGGTAGCAAGGTCTAGATTATATAATAAGGACTCGGGGTAGGTTTCTCCGAGGTCCGCGTACGGGGTTAGTAGTTACTAAGGTAGTTAGCGCGTAATAACTACGAGTAACTCCCCTAAACTATTTATAATTCTAGTAAAGATAAAAAGGTTAAGAAAGAAGGTTAATTAGCTAGAGTTATATAATTAGAATTAATTCCTAATAATTTATAAGATTTACTATAATTAATTCTACTCTATAGTTAAAAGATAAAGGTATTACTTAGTAGTTATATTATTTAAATTAATTTAGTATAATTTCTAAAATATATAATAATTAATTCTATATATTTATACGTAAATAAAAGCTATAGTCGCGGTAAGTAGCTTTCTTTATTATATCTCCCTGGGAAGGTACTAAGGAAGTTAAGAGGTGACCCGACTAAGAACGTAAGGGTTGGAAAAAGCGGGGCTATGGTCGGATGATATGGGGGGTCTATGGTCGGCTTGATATACGACTGAACGGGATCCCGGCTGGACCACCGGAACACGACAGACACAAGGCACCTTTTCTTCTACGGATAATTGTGAATGAATCCATCCTCCTGAGGCTGTTCTCTCAGACGTTATAGGTCTCTGTTTGTATTTACTCCTTTTCTTCTCCTGTTTGCCCTTGTGTATGTGTGTTATCTTCCGACTCTAGAATAAGTTTTCATACTATTTATGATTATACGTAAAGGAAACACTCCTTTCTCACCGGCTAAGGAGAGTAAAGAAGAAGAAGGGGAGATGATAACGATGAAAATGACGAGAAAGCAGAAAAACCAGACAAGGACCGAAAAAAAAAAAGGAACCTTGTTGCGTCGTTAGCCATCGCTTCCGCCTGAGTGGGCTTTTTTTCTCTCTCTTCCTCTCTCACTCTTACACACACACTTTCTTTCATCCCACTCCGGCGCGCTATTGTCTCTCGGCTCGGCCGCCCCCCCCCCTCTCTGTAGTCCCCCCTGGCGGATGGAGCCTCCTTCTTTTTCCTTCCTTTTCTCCCACACTGGAATCCGTCAGATGAGACATGCTCCGGGCGTGGGCGTGCTGTATGACGCACAGTCTCATCACACACGCCCCTTATTAGCTCTGCCTCTGAGGCTTTCTTTCTCTCTCTCTCTCTCTCTCTCTCTCTCCCCCCCTCCCTCTCTCTAATCCTTCCCCTCCCTCCCCCGGCGCCCGCTTCTCTTCCCGGGCCTGCTGCCCATACCAAACAAACCCACCCCTCGGCCCCCCAAAAAGGCCAAATTCATGGCCTGTGGGTTGGTTTCGATATACGGGATAATTGTACATACTTTTTTCCATACATACTTCCACACTGCCATAACACCACAGTTCTACGGAATCCCTCAGACCATGCGGACGTAAATATGTAGATACACCCCCCCTTTTCTGGATCCTCCCCCCGCTCCCCTCCCTCTCATTCACCCCCCCCCTCTCTTGTGGTCTTTCACCTCCTCCACCTCCCTCCCCCCCCCCCTTGATGCGGCGACTGCTTGGGGCTTACAGCAAATGCAACCCGCACGTTTGGTTCATCGCCAGCGCCAAAACAGACCTTGTCATGTCATTTATTTATCCTGTGTCTTGCCGACCCACCCCATGTTGTTGTCCACGGTGGATGGATGGTTTGGATATGGATCTCGCTCAGACTACTGGACCGGCTTGATTTGTCCTCCAGGCTTTCGCTCGCCTCGCAACGAATGGAGCCAGTGTCTCCTCCACGCTCCAAACCCACCCCCTTGGCCTTCTTTCCTTTGTATCAAGATCCATATAACTGCATCCCTCGGCTCCGTCGCCGGGTCCATATAACAACACGTCGACCTCCAGACATACGCGCCTCCTCCTCCAGACGCCATCGTCGTCGTCTTCGTCGTCCACCTTGATCTTGGTCAGCCATATATTACCCCAGAATCTATACACCAACCTTGGGCCATCTTCATCATCATCATCATCACCATGTATCACACGTACGGGGTCCTCACCCCCGATACGCTGCCCGCCTACGATGCCTACGCCGTCGACCACATGCCCGTCTCCCAGAAGAAGCGGCCCAGTCAGTCGATGCGCGTCAACAAGCCCAGCAGCGCAAACAACAGCCCCCGATCGATCGGCCGGAGGCGAACCTTTATCGTGGATAGCCGGCATCAACGCCATATGATGGACTACCTATCCATCCCCTACTCTACCGGTCAGCAACACAACTATCATCACCACCACCCGAAACAACATCAACAACAGCAGTCACAACATGGTCATCGTCACCATCAACAACAACATCAGCAGCAGCACTACGATCCGCCCAAGCAGTCCTTCCGGCCTATGAGCTGGCATTCTTCGTCCTATATGCAACCGGTTCAACCGCAGCGGACGGGCGGCTACCCCTTTCCGATTGGCCTACACGCCACTGCCGACAGCTACGACATGTCTTCTTCGGGACAGCCCGACTTTTCTCCCATGATGGCCGCCTCCTACTCCAACGACACGTCACCCTGCTCGACTTTTTCGCCGCTGCCACTGTTCACCGACTGCGGCCGGCCCGACGGCTGGGACTTTTCCTCTTCTTCTTCTCAGCGGGCGACGCCCCTGTACACGCCGACGTCGAGCAACGGCCAGTGCGTGTCGGAGCCGATGGCAGCGGCGGCCGTGACGCAGCAGCAGCAGCAGCAGCAGCAGCAGCAGCAGAGGGCACTGGCGCCGGACTGGGACGCCTTTGTGATGCAGGGATACGACGCCACGTCCCCTCCCACACCCGAGAACCCGCCGGCAATGCAGTCGCAGGAGCCGGCGGTGCCGTACCAGACGCAGGCCGAAGAAGACGAGGGCGAGATCCTCGTCGGCATGGGTCTCTACGACGGGCCGGAGAAGCGACTGGAGGAGGACCCGCAACTCAACAACTATCGGTCTACCGTCTCTTGCCTGCTCGGATCGTCGCTTCGACCTTTGGAGCCGCGAGGCAAGGGGCTGAAGTTGGAGGAGACGTGGGAGCCGCCCCGGTCCGAAGACGACGATGACGAGGATCCGCCGAGTGACGAAGAGTCGGTCTGAGGATAGACGAAGAATACACACATACATACAAAACCCATGCAACCAACCAACTCCGAGTGAGCTTCAGCCCAGCCAGTGGGAGGGACACAGGCCGTGGACTTTTATTTTTCCTCCTCTTTTTTTTATTAATTTCTCTTATCCCTATGTACATTTTATTTCATGCCTGCGGATACTACGCCACTGATTATCCTTTTTTTTTCTTCTTCTTTTTTTTTCTCTCGTACATATTTCACTTCTATGTACGGTTCACCAAGGCCGGAGAAAGGAAGGGAATGGGAGGGGATGAGAGACATGATTTATGGGCGCGGGATGCTTTCGGCGGGAATACCCAGGAGAAGACGAATAGTGTGTACATACATACATTGTGTGACCTCTGTACGCACAAAGTGCATATGGAGAGGATGTGCATACATACTACGGAAACGCATGTTGTGTGTGTGTGTTTGTTTGGACATGCCATGTGTGTACGTGTTGTATGTATGTATGTAAGTAGGTAGATAGTATGATGGAGGATTTGGTTGGGTGATGACGCAAAAGGACGGCGTCGTGTTGGCCGCCATGAGGAGGAGGAGGGGGAGGAAACATTTACCTACTCTTTTTGAAAAGGAAAGAAAAAGGAATACAAAGTTGAAACCAGAAAAGAAAGGCAGAAATTTTACATGTCCGTCCGTCCGTCCGTACGTATGTAAGAAGCGGAGGAAGAAGAAAGGGAGTAGGTAGGCAGATCTACATACGGATACAAGCGTGTTAGTTGAGAAAACAGAGACGTTCTTTTTTCGGTTTCTCTTTTGCTTATTCCTACCACAGGACGTTACAGGCGCGTGATATATCCGTAGGTATGTACACATCTATCCTAGGGAGGGAGGCAACGAAGCAAAGTAAAGTATATCCGTAGTAGAGGAAGAGAGAGAGAAGTATGTAGTATTGTATAGAGCCGGGGCGTGTGAGGGTGAAGAAGATACAGTCGTGCCCGTCTTTTCAACATGTGGTCATGTATCCGTATGTACATATGTATGTATAAAAAAAAAACCGAGACCGAGAATAGGGTGAATGATAAAAACCCAGGAAGCGGAACGGATCTGCATGAGTTTACGGATAGTGTCAGAGAGAGGGGGGGGGGGGGGGGTGTGGTTTTGATTGACGGGGCGGATCCAGGGAGCTGAGTTGTGTGTGTGTGTATAACTGTAGGGGGGGTGTTTCTTTTCGGTCTTGTCTTTTTTTTGCTCTTTATTGACTCGAGAGGATGGGAAGGGGGGCGTGAGAGGAAGGGGGTGAGAAGGCGGGTGTGTGGTGGACGCGGGTGCGGGTGTCCGGCGCGGGGGATGATGGGCCATGGCGCATGGGGGGGAAGAAGAAGAAGAAGAGGACGAAGACGAGAGGCATGACGTTACGGTGGTGGTATGGATACCATGTACGGATACATGTGGACAAGATATTTACGGGATACAGGTGCGGATAGAGGCAGGAAGAACGACACACATGAATCAAGCGAGGTGACAAGACCAAAAACAAGAGGCAACGGACGGATGAGCCCCCCGAGTCGAGATCATTCAACAGGTTGTTAATTCATGAATCTATGTATTCTTCTACGGATGTGCAATGCTTGTAGGTATCCGTAAAATCAGGTGCTTCTTTTGTCTTTCTTTTTTTTATTCCCATTTGATTCTTTCGCTTGCTAGAAAGAAGGATGCTAGGAAGAAGGAATTTGAAGAGGGAATTAAAAGGGAAGGAAAAGAAAAGAAGGGCCTTGAAAAAATCAGAAAAGAAGGCAGAAAGAAGCCCGGTCAGGGATGGCGAGAGAATCCCTGTCAGACATGTGTCTCTATCTATCCTTGGACTAGCACTAGCTGGGGCCGGCGGAGGAGGCGAAGAGAGAGAGAGAGAGAGAGAGAGAGAGGCAGAGAAAGAAGAGAAGAGAGTGAACAAGAAGTAAGAACATAAAGGGACTTGTGTGTGCCTACGGACATATCTAGGTAGGCATGGATAAGATAGATCTCTTTCTTTTTCTCTACTTGCGAGCTGTACGGATACATACTCCGTAGACAAGTGAAAAATAGCCAGAAAAGAAGAGGCTAAGGAGGGGTTATCCTTCGTGCATACATATCACGGGTGTGAGTGTGTGTTCTCACTGTTATGTGTTTGTCGTGTGAGAAGAGAGAGAGAGAGTGTGTGTGTGTGTTTGTGTGCCTGTGTAATGGATGGATGGGTCGGAAGAAAAAAAAGGGGGTGGGAGGAGGAGGAGGAGGAGGAGGAGGAGGAGGAGGAGGAAGAGGGGGTGTTTAGCCGCCGTCTTGCACCCCGCTGGTTCCATTTACACATGTACATATGTACATGCTAGGGGACGGGGAAAAGGAGGACGGAGGACGAGGTTTTTGACGAGGTTGATGAGCCCGTGTTGTGTGTTATAATAGTCTTACGGATATTGGGGGGGGGGGGGGGGGGGGGAAAAAAGGCCGGAAAAACGGGACACAACAGGGCGGGGGGAGGGGGAGAGGGGGGGGGGGGGGGAGGGGGGTGGCGCCTGTGTCGATTTGGGGGGGG